>JAVQKC010013889.1:0-11433 GCA_036025475.1 Philypnodon macrostomus
AGAGACAGAGAGAGAGAGAGACAGAGAAAGAGAGACAGAGAGAGAGAGTTACAGAGAGAGAGACAGAGAGAGAGAGACAGAGAGAGAGAGAGAGAGACAGAGAGAGACAGAGAGAGAGAGACAGAGACAGAGAGAGAGAGAGAGAGTTCAAGAATTTTAAGTTTGCATAAAAAAGGCGAAATGTCATATATGTGCATCTTTGACACAAATCAAATCAAGAATATTTTTTTTGCCTTTTTCTGCTTTTTCTTTTCACTTCATTTGAATTGTTAGACAGTAGTGCGACAGGAAACCAGGGAGAAGATGTGGGCAGTGACATTCGCCAAACTGTTGTTAGCCGGACTTGAACTCATGACACTCAGGTGATCATTTCAATCTCTGATTATGCTTAATGGTGGATTGGAGTCTATCCCACTCACTATGGGCCTTAGGTGGGGTAGTGAAATAGATATGACAGACAACCATACACTCATTCATTCATTATAGGGGCAATTTAGATTGTGTCATGAACAGCTCATGAGGTCATGCTGTTAGTTTTCCATTTTTGTCATTTCCTGATGTATTTTGTTACTCTATGTCTTGTTTCAGGTCACTTTACTTCCTGGTCTTTGCCTACCTTCCCACCTGTGTGATTGTCTGCCCCGCCCTAATGCGTCTCACCTGTGTCCTGTCTCCCCCTCCTTGTGTGTATATACTCTGCTCATTCCAATTCGTCTTGTACCCCAGTGTGAGCGTTCCAGCCCTGTCTCTAGCCTTTTGTGGAGTATAGTGTTTTTGACCATTGTGTGTCCTTTTTGAACTTGAGATTGCCTGATGTTTTTTGGATACCTCTGCGTGATTACGTGATTACAGACTTTCCTGTGAGTCGTTGCATTTGAGTCCACTCTGTGTTCCATTGTGATAGATGGACCATTTCTCCCAACACATGCATGTGTTTGCTGATTCAACCACATTCTCTTTTGTTTTTGAAGCCATGTCAGATTGTCATAAACATTAAGCTTTTCAAAGACCATAAATGCAATTATTCCAGACAGCACCATGCCACTCACATACTGTATTATGGTAGTTATGACAATGACAATTAATGTAAAAATACCTGTTGTAGCTTGTTGGGAAAATGAGCTATGATTTTGCTTCAGTATCTAATTGATTGCTTTTTGCTACCACCTTTCATGGCAAAAGAATATTTAGGCTTCAAAACTGGGGAGCTATTTGAGGGTATAAAGAATGTATCAATAATTAGTCTATAGGGGGCGCTATAGAGGGAACTGCCATCATATGTGTTCAGGGCCCGGGGGTAATTAGGTAATTCAGGTTTAAGACTAATCAGGCAAAGTATGTGCAAGTTAGAGGCTGCAGCCTCTAACATAAAATATTATTATGACCCCACCCTACAACAAACAGGAAGTTGGCCAGTTTGAATTGAATTTGGGAGGTCAGGTATATTTGACATGTCATTTTATGTTGGGTACACTGTGGAGAATCACTGTAAGTTTCATTGCTCTCTGCCAAAGTAAGTGTGTCCAGGGTCCCATAGGAGTCATAAACATGGAGGCGCTATAGAGCCGTTCTTTATTTGACCTCTGTAATATGCCATACTTTGCCCGATTAGGATTTTTTTTTTTTTTTTACAAAATCTGACCACTACTTTTTTGAATTATTATTTAAACAACATAACAAACAATCAGATCAATCAGCCTAATCAAAAACCTTGGCAGAGGTAGCTAAGATTACATTGTCTACTGCCCTGTTATACATCTGTAGTATTTATAAGATAGAGCCACCTAAGGTTATTCAAGGTGACAATTTTGTATAATTTTTTTTTTTTTTATTTATTCTTAAAACATTTTTTAGACTTTATAGATAAATCCATATGACAAAGCTGCCTTATACAGTAGCTTTGGGCACAAATAGCTCCATGCATTTATTCCTTTGCTTTATTTATAACCCTGGTTGTCTTGTCCACTCATCAGTATGGTAATGCTAACACTGTTCTGAAGGAATATGTATGTCGCATTTGGCAACCGAGCAAGAATTAGCACTTTGTTTTTGCATCTTTTCCCAGATGCTTTCATTCATTTAGATGCGTTAGCGGCTTCCCTTCCAAGCTGTGGCAATGGGGAAAGGTCAAACACATTAAGAGATACGTTGCATCTCCATTCTACTTTACCTACAACTAATTACATCCGTTCCTTTTCAGCGAACGTACACAATATCACACAATATCACACAAACACACACACACACACACACACACACACTTCACTACACTGCTTGGTATTTGATGTGTGTCCCCATGTGTTATAATGAATGCCAGCACAAGAGGGAGGTTGGCGCCACCCAAACAGGAGGAAATTAATTGATGCCACTTCAGGTCAGCACTCAAATTTTTCTTTTCTTTTTTTTCGTAACAATGTGCAACCTAATTAATTTTTATAAGATTAGACACTTATTTATCTATGTTGTTGGGCCAAGCGATGTGTTTACAAGCTTGCTGGTGCAGAGACACTAGCAGTAAGAGATACCAATTTAATTTTACCGAAGGACTGAGTTTGTGTACCTCATGAGATTTTCATTCAAGACATTGTTGCAGTTCATGAGACTGAGCCTAACACCCATAGTGGCTGGAATATATCTGCTAAAGAAGGTCATGAACAACATCGAATCTTGTTTTTTTATAGTGATAATTGCGAAATATAAAATCTACACATGGACACACATACCGTATTTTCCGCACTATAAAGCACACTTAATTTTCTCAAAAACCAACAGTGCTCCTTATATATATGGATTAATTCTGGTTGTGCTTACTGACCTCCAAGCGATTTTGTGTCACACGGCGCTCAAGGCGCTCCGTCAAAATGTTTTGGTACGACTTCGGTAAACTACAAAGCTCCGGGGGTCAGGAGCGTCGCGGAGTAATACATACTGGTACTATGCTTCACCATAATATTAGTAGTGTATTATTATTAGTGTTTATATATGACCCCAAAATGGCCATATAATTTTTACGTGTTACAACTGAACAAGGTTGAAAGTTATTGTGAATACGCCCATTTGAAAATAGACCATTCCTTGACAGTTACCTTATGACCTTATAATCCAGTGCGCCCTATAGTGCGGAAAATACGGTAAGTGTTTTTGCTCAAGGTCACAATGACAGTACTTTTGAGTAGGATTCAAACCGGCACCCCAAGACCCTGCTGTGTCATATAGATTTCAGTATCATGCATATGGCTCTTCATCTGGAACTCTAGTTGCCTTCACCTGTAGCCTTCAAATCACTGGATGTCTTCATGTGCTGTATTCTGGGCCACACTCAAGGCTGCTCAGGCATCACAGTGTCGGCTCTAATGAGAATGGTCACCAAAAAATCGAAGGCCATTCAGTCAGAGCTCGTCATCTTCCCGTGGCCCTGCTCCTCATCCCGATATGAGACGCAGATCAATGCTCTACTCACAGCCGTCCAATTAAGAGAATGAACTGTGGAACAAGGTCCTCTTGCATCTTAACAAGACAGGCTCAGCTGCCATTATGGGACAAATGAGAGGGGGGTTATAATTAGTCAGGTCTAACTACACAATGCTTCTATTCATGTCAGTGATGAAATACTGCTGGGGACTGGCGACAGGCATTTTGTCTAATATACATACATGTATTAGAACTGGTTAGAACTAGACATACCATGTGTTGAAGAAGTGTTTTTTCCCTTCACACACATCTTTCCAACATACACCGTTTGACCAATAAAAAGTCTTAAAAATTGGCTTATTTGATGATGTCGAAGTATTGTTTAAAATTTTTAATCACTGTAAATAATGTAGACCTCACCATAAGAACAGCTGAGCAGTTCTGGGAATGCTTGGGAACACAACAAAACAAACAGCAAAATTTCAAAAGGCCAGGTATTGAATTCTGCAGCTCAATTTCACTTTTCACTATTTTATGTCTGACATTATGTATTATTGAGTGTTTTAAAGGTCAGTGTGTGGCATGCATAATGATGAAGTGCGGTGGCTCCATGTGTGTACTGACATGTGTGTTAATGCGTGAGAGCATTGTGCCAAACAGGCAGGTGCCACAGTGAGGCAGACCCAGCTGTCGCCGTCTGTCCGTCCGGTCAGCATCATGACAACAGCTGCTCACTGACCCTATGGACGCCTGTCATTTGTGCACCGTCACAGGCCCCATCCAGAAGTGTGGTAGTTAAGATGGCAATAATCAAGCCAAGAGAAAACCAAAATCACTGCACCAACAACCTAAAACAGGGCTAACAAAATGCTGGACAGTAAGTGGGCCTAGAGATTATGCGTATGGAGGCGATCCCAGAAACTAGATTGCATACACTATATCCTGGACGATGGTCAGTTGCAGGGCTGACACAGAGACAGCCACTGATTCATTTTCAATTTTATTCACTATATAGAATTTAAATGTACCAATTCAAAACATGCTTGTCTTAGGGTGGTTGATCCCAGGGGAGAGCCCTCGGTAACACAGGCAAGACATGTATTCTCTATCGGCTGGTCTGATTGAACCCTTGACCTCCTCAATAACCCCAACATCTCTGCCACTGTCCTCCCCAAATTCAGTAAAATAACTGGTCTAAAGAAGGCATTTTGGGCTAATCTTCAGTTAAAGTTCTGATTTATCAAGCTTACATTAGAAGAGCTTTAGAAGGGACGTCTCCATGATATACTTCAGCATCCAGCCTCCTGTCTCCACCTTTCTGTTCATTCAGGGTGGGCTCAAAACAGTGGGAAATGACTTGTTAATATTGTAAAGTGTTTCAGCCGCTCAAGTGCATTTCGAAACTGGTAATCCATTATTTTCTATGTGCTGTTGATGGCTGTTGAAGGGAGGATTACTGCACCTACAGGAGTTATTTCATCAACGTAAGCTGCTCCTGATTTTGTGAAGTGGAATTCAAATGTGTATTGCCGTATTACCCTACATCAAGGCGCTTAGTCATATTGTCTCAGGAGATGGGTCCAAGAGATAGTGAAAAACCAAAGTGAATTGATACAATGCGGATTATGGTTCAAATGTGTGCTGTGAGATTTTGCACCTCATCATGTCTGAGTCAGCGTCCGTGACCAACGTTCTGAGGGCCATTTGGTCATGTACAGTGCCAAGTTTTGCTAATGTATATAAATGCACTTGTGATAATAATTGTGCTGTAATATCAGTGGCAGAGTGGATGGAGATTGTTCAGTTTGATCCCTAGACAAGCCACCAGTAATCTTTGTGTGTCCTTCCTGTGTTACCATGAGTTCTTGCAGGCTTCCACCACTATCTAAAGATAATCAGGTGCCTTTGAGTGGGTGACATATTGTCCCAATGAATGAATGAATGAATGAAAAATGGGTTCTTTTATGTTGTGGAATATAACTTGAATATGCACTGCTTCAGGCCCCTAGTGTCTTGGATACACTTGTGCCCCTCATGACCCCTCACCAATATGTATTTATCATTTCCAAATTTCTTATAGGCTATTGTTTCTGCTTCGAACCTTCCACCAAAACGAGCATAGTGGATCTTAAATTGGTTAAAGTCCCTTAAAGACAGAAAAACAGCCCATAACAGATCATCAAAACAAGCCTGGATGTGAACACTGAGCTCATTGCCTTGTCTGCTGCCTGTATGGTGCAAACTGGTGTGCACACATGGGAGCCTTAGGATTAGCTGGTTCGCTTTAGGTGATGTTTGACAGCGGCACTGGGAGCTTGGATTTAGTGGTGGAGTTTAGGGACCAGGCAGAGGTCAGTGTGGGGTAACCATCTGTTTTGGGACTCACCTCGGACACATCTCAGAGTGAAGTGTCTGGAGACCGGAGCCGCTTCTCCATGACAACTCCAGGAGACGCAGCCAGGCGACTAATGGCATTATTGTGTTACATGTGTGTGCTCATTAGAGGAGAGCGCAGAGGCACCGGGGAGTTCTGACTTCTGCAGGACATGATGAGGGAAGATTCCTGAGCATTGCCTTGGCTCTTAGGGATAATGGTGCTTTTTGGTCAGGTTTTATTTCTGTTCTGTTTTTTGTTTTTTTCTTCATACAGTAGAAACGTAACAAACATTTAATTTAAATTCAATTTAAAAGTAACATTGTGTAATTTTTACTCAGAATATAATATTATTGTACTGTATATACTAGTCAAAAATGTAGGGATATATTAATATGGGTAATTTGAGAAGAAGGTGATACTAATTTAACACTCTTCTGTAATTTCACACAAAAGTCAAATATCCCTAAATTTTTGTGACTAGTTTATTTTCATAATTTGCAATAAACAACATCAAACACTGCTTTCTGACAAAATATTTTAAATTTGATCACCAGCTGTTTAATTTTGTTGATTATTTGGTTTGTTTGTTGGGGAACAACAGCTGCAGTACTCAGAGTCCTGATCATTAATTAAATCCAATATTTTTTACATAAATAACATTTTAACATTTTCAAGCATACCAAATACAACTACTTTGGGTAATACACCTTTTTTATTTATTTTTTTATTTAATTTAAAATCAAAATAGCAAGCAGAAGTGTCTACATGACAATACAAAACCAGAATGAAAAGGAGCAGAGACAAGAATATATCTTATTTTCTGCCCATTTTTAACAAATATTTACTTTTCACATTCTGTTTAACAAAAAAAATTACTTTTCGCATTCTGTTTAGCAAAAAAATATTTATATTTCACATTCTGTTTAACAAAAAAATATTTATATTTCACATTCTGTTTAACAAAAAAATATTTACTTTTCACATTGTTTGACAAAAACAAATTTGTAAACTTTTTTTTTAGTTACCAGAAGCTTGTGGCATAAAAATAGATTAAACTATAAGATACATAATAATATTGTCCAAAATGGCGGCACCAATAACGTTATATATATTTTTTATTTAATATATTTACTTCTGTCATTTGTTATGTAATATTGCAAACTTGGGTTCCAGACAAAAACAAACCTAGGTGATGATGAGACATGTTTTGTTTACATATTTGCCTACTATACCTTTAAGGTGACACCATTATTAGACCTCTTCTTCTCCTCTAGACGTCATTTCCACCAACAGGCTCCACAAATATTAGCATACCAGTTTACATAATTAAACACTGCTCAAAATACCTGCACCAGAAAAAACTGACATTTACCAAAGCATCATTAAACACGTGGCACACAGATTAGACAAATATTGGTCATATAAAAAAAGAAAAGGTCACCATCTTAAGTGTGGGTTCTACGTTTCTATGTTGGAGTCTGAAAAACTTTACCTGGTGCTACAATTAATATATAGCCTGAATAACTTGGAGCTGAATTGCTTGGGAGTTTCGGTACCTTTTTCAAAACACCTTTTATTACCAGTTAAGTTTCAGGAGTCAAGTTAAAAAGTTGTTCAAAGTGGTCTATAGAAAAGTCACACAGGTCATAATATAATAAAGTTGTAAAAGAAGAATGTGAAAATAGCTATAAGAAATGATTTATGATCACATGCCAGAGAATATTGTGAAGTGCCATAGTTATCATTTAGCAGAGGCCTTGACAGTCAGCCCTGTGATTAAAATCAATATGCCATTCAAGAGAAGAGGAAAAGTGGGACATAGCCTACTGTACATGTTTTGTACTGACAATGAGACATTTCATTTCAGTCGGTGGCATTGATTTTTATTTTTTTGTAAAAGTAGCTAGACATACAAAACATGCATGATTTTGTTTCATATATAGATGCCAGTATTTAATGGCTTTTCAGCTCGTACATACATCAAATGCACTGTGACACTTTTGGCTGACACTATACTGTACAGATTTTAATGTCATTCTTATTTCCAGAGCCCCCAGTCCCCATCGCTCCTCCCCAGTTGACCGCAGTTGGTGCCACATATCTCTGGATCCAGCTCAACGCCAACTCCATCAACGGAGACGGGCCCATTATCGACCGAGAGGTGGAGTATCGCACCGTCTCAGGCACCATGTATGACCTGCAGCCTGTGGACAAGACCACCCACAAAATCGGACACCTGGACCCAGACACGGAGTATGAGATCAGTGTGCTGCTCACCCGGCCTCTGGAGGGAGGCACGGGAGCCCCCGGACCTCCTCTGAAAGCCCGGACCAAATGTGCAGGTAAGGACCCCAACTACAATGTAAACCAAGCTTAAAACAGGTTGGTTGTTAAAAGAAGTCTCCATGCTTTTGATGTAACCTTGATGTTTCAAAATGAAGTGCATAAAACCACCTTCCAGTGAATACACTCTTTAAGCTGAAGAAATTTTGGAAAATTGAAGGCCTGGCTCAGAAACCACACAAACCATCAACATTTTCTCTTAAATGTTAAAAGGTCTAATACATGTAAGCATCTGGAGGTATTAATGAAATATTGGCAGATTGGCAGTCCGGGGTATTCAACACATTTGTATTACATTTTTCATTTTTGTTTTGCCTTTATTCAACTTTGCCCCATTCCAAAATGACTTACCAACCTGCAAAGCTCCCCTATTTCACAGCATCATACAATACCGAACCAGGATTTCTATGGTTGATGCAGCCTCATTGTATTTTCTTCTACAAAGCTGTGTTGCATTTCTACAGAATATCTTTAGCGGCTCCATTCGTATTCACTCCCATCATATATCATTGCCATTTCGCACGGGTAATTATTTTTCTTTTGTAGAACAGCTTTGACTGCTCTCATTGTTTGCATCTATGGATCTTCATTAGGTTCTTCCAGTACCTTTGGACAAACGTTATATTGTGCGTAATGGATTTTGCCTCGAACACCTGGAACAATTAGAGCCGGCGAAGAGTTTTTAAATGCTGAAGTCGGTAGATAAACGGATACACCTGCACAGAAACTCAAGTGTTTGAACTTTTGCATGCTTCTGTATGTAGAACAGCTGTGTGTCACTGTAATTGATTTCTAGTTGGTCATGGAAAAAACTGGCCAGGTTAGGTTTGAATAAAAGCATGCTTGTTTTATGCTTTTGGATAAAAAACATGGAAGTACCTAAACAGCATATTGGAAAATGTAGTCAATAGAATAGTTCTACTGAATGTTTTGGCCAATCGCGTACTTGCATACTCAATTAAGGGATACTATTTGGCTACTGGTCAAAATGAAAATTATTATTATATTACAATTATTAGCAGTAAATTGATCATCGTTAAGTGGTAAGTAGACCTGTCATTTTTTATTCCTTGAGTGGAAAGCCAAGTCATATTTGAGTCTGCTTAAAGTACTAGTAAATAGAGGGTTGCACTTAGAAGGGCAAAGAATAAAACACACAGAGGATGCACTGTGGCGGTTCTCAAATGAAAGTGAGCGGTGAGAATAACTGCTTTGAATTATAGCTTTCCTTTTTGATAAGAGAACAAGAGTAGTTGATGTTTGTTGTGGGTCCTGAGTGAGAAAAATGTTGTAGTTGGAGCTCTAACTTCATAACCACTTGTTTATTCAAGTTAATTCTCTTTCAAAGGTCGAGCGGTTCTGCTAATTCCTCCTGGACAGAGATTGATCTCATGTGTGAAGCAGAGTGGCAGTCCTCGCCTCATTACATCACTGCTTTAAACGGCCTTTTAAACTCGAATGTACATAAACTCTTTCAAAACGCCGATGATATTGTACAAATTGCCCTTCTCACTACATTAACCAAATAAATTCCTTGTTTTGTGCCGCTTGAATGCCAACTTTTAGGGGAGAACTAAACAAACCTGGCCTCAGCAGTTTTCCCTGGCTACCTCTGTGTTGTGTCCAGGATAAAATGCTGATGAAACTGGGATTTTTCAGTAGTCCTCGCTTGTACACAGGGTGTGACCTCTCTACCCACTGCGAAGGTCACCAGCTTACTCATTCTGATGTGGATGAATGGTTCTACCTGGGCTGGCCGGCATGGAGCCTGGCCCGGACCGCTGTGGGCGTCCTGCCCCCTGGCCACCTCAGCGGTCACAGTCCTGTAGATGGATGGTTGTGGTTGGTGAAGTGTGTTTGAGGAAGAGGCTAGTGATGGCGTCCAGCTCCACAGTGACAGCTCAGGGCGACTAATTGAACGGTTCATATTTACCAGGGCAGGGTGATGTGTTGTACATCATTCAGTCCGTACATTACAGGCAGGTAGAGGTGTTTGAGTTATTATAACAGTTGGTTATCCAGCCAGTACCAGAGTAAAGAGTAACTGTTACCTAAAAATATACCACTCTGGTAGAGACAATGTAGTGATAAAAGTTTTTACTTGAGTAAAAGAGAAAAATATGTCAAATGTACATGAACACAAATGTAAAAACTATGTACCCAATTACATCACAACCAATTATTCCTACAAAAATAACCCACACAATTTAACATAACCTGAATACATCTACATACTTTTGCTAAATACTTGTATATTTATACATATCAGAGCTTCAAGTCAATTTTCTGCTCCCTGGCCACTGTCTCAAGTATTCTCTAATATACATAGATGTAGCTGAAGGTGATTTGTTGTATATTGGACACGCAACATAGGTTTGTTCTGCATCTCCTAGTAGTGGTGGTTAACTCTTGAATGAAAGTAGTTTAGTCATGAATGCATCTACAGAAGTTAGATTTGGTGAATGTGACGTTAAGGTGAAAAGGTATACTGTAATAAACATTGTCCCCCTAACCTCTGCGTGTTAACATCTACTGACTGATACAAACAGGCCCATAGACCTACTGCCTCTCTCCTTCACACTGCTGTCAGGAGCCACTAATGAAAATCTGTGGCCACTTCGGAGCGAGCTACCTCCAGAATAATTATACACAGCTCACGTTGGTCACTCCATAAACTGAGCAATGTTTCTGATGACAAAGGATGCTTAAATTCAATCTTCCTTCGCAAAAATAGCCAGTACGTAATGCAAGGGCACAATCATTCATGTTATTTCAGGGGGATGAAAGAAGTAACCTTGGAAGTTATTCTGTCCAATGAACCACTTCAATTATTTTTTTTACTTTGTGAACATTAAGAAACCATTTTGTGTCAGGCAATTGGGTTGCTATAGGAGGCTCTTGTTGTTATCTGTTTACAAAGTTTTGTTCATTTTCCTTGAATTAATTAACCCAGTCCTAGACTGACTCTGTTTTTGAATGGCCACTACATATGTGCATTTAACTGAAAAAAGTATTTTAAGAGAAATAATTGGTAAAATAAGACTTTATTATTTCTTATTATTTTTTTATAGATTTTTACTGATTTGAAGTTTACTAGCAAACATTTCTGTTATTTTCCATCCATCCATCTTCTTCCGCTTATCCGGGGCCGGGTCGCGGAGGCAGCAGTCTAAGCAGGGACGGCCAGACTTCCTTCTCCCCAGACACTTCCTCCAGCTCCTCCGGAGGAATCCCGAGGCGTTCCCAGGCCAGCCGAGAGACATAGTCCCTCCAGCGTGTCCTGGGTCTTCCCCGGGGCCTCC
>JAVQKC010013901.1:0-32438 GCA_036025475.1 Philypnodon macrostomus
TGGTCCTCATGGTCTGTAGTTTGTACCTAGAGCGAGGACACATGGTCCTCATGGTCTGTAGTTTGTACCTAGAGCGAGGACACATGGTCCTTATGGTCTGTAGTTTGTACCTAGAGCGAGGACACATGTCTGGATCTTAAGATCCACCTTAGAAATGTTTAATGCACTGTAAAATTTGACAGATTCAACTTACTTAAAAAATAAAAAAAAACAATTGTGTGAACAATAATCAGATTTCTTATTCATCAGAAAGTACTAGACTAAATGAGTTGTTGTAGGCTGAGTGGAGCTTCCTTTGCTTCTCCTTGGCATGTCCTTGTGGGTAAAAAGGGCCCTGACCCCGTACCCTGTGTCCCGGACCCAGTACCTGGAAGTCTCAGGTATAGAAACAGGTATCACAAGAAAATACAACATGCTTTTTAACAGGCTTTTAGAAAACTAAGAGAAAATAAAGGAGCTGTAAAACATTATAAGGTGAAGTAGGCCAAGCATTAGTCTGTGAATTTCTGCTCCATAGATGAAAAATGTGACCAAGATTTGTAAAAAAAATGGCAAATTTGCAATGTTCTCTGTATTTAAATAAGGTTGACTTGAGAAATTTTACAGTGTGGGCTACCACGAGAAGAACGCAGACTTACTACTAATGTATTCCACTGGAAGACACCAGACCAGAGTCCAGCAGACCGATGCAAAAAGTGTGAACTCTCCTTCATCTGGAGACATCCTCACTCCCGGGACTGTGGCCTCGGCCTGGCATGGCTCTCTGGGAAGTGCGGGAAGCCGAGGCATTGAGTCACCCTACTAGACGTTTTTGGTCAGGCGGTTTTCAGAATGTTGCAAAAGTGAATTATTGTCAGCGGTGGGGCCAGTGTGGAGTGTGTATCCTCTATGCTATGCGGGATAGCAGGTAATCCCTCTGACAAGACCTGGAGCTTTATTTTCTTTAGGACGGGGGCAGCATGGGGGCAGGGAGGTTACTCGAAGTGTGAAATTATATTGTCCAGATGTAGCCTATTTACACATCCAACCACAATAAAAGACTTGAAGAGGGTCATTACTTTTGGCAACACAAAGCTTCTTAACATATGACCATGTATTATACTATCGTAAGCATGCACAATTGGCAGCTATGATTATGGATTTCCCAGAAGCCTTAGCGGTCACATAGACAGTGGCAAGGTTGTGACACATGGGAGCTGCTGAGTAACACTGCCTTCTGCTGCCATCGCTGACTACCTCAATCCATCTAAATCGTAGAGGCATGTAGCCGGCTTTCACAACCTCAATATGTTTTACTGTCCGAGATGCGTCATAATCGGGATTCCTAGATACACATAGGCCCACAGCATCAGCTCCTTGACTGGAAATGGTGGTCCTTAAACCGGAAACACAATATGTGGGGTTAAAGACTTCAAATAAAGACAAAGAGTGCAAATCAGTAATATATTTTGGACTAGATTTGGAACATTACACACAAAATAAAACTTAGGGCTAAGAACTAAAGAGACGCTCAAGACCCAGAAGCTTTTTGACGGCTACAGAAACTGAATACTATTTACACCAATCATTTTCTATTGTCCATTTTGATGTTGTGTTTGCAGATTGGTATTGAACATGACTGTGACTAAATGCACTGAGTTGCAATGAGCTCTTTTTGCATTAACAAACTGTAGAAGGGTTTACCTAATAAAGAGGCCTATAGGAACATCCACACCATGCATGGTATCTTTGAAATCCCTTTGATATTAAACTGAAACTGATATGAAAGTATAAATTATACCCTTTACCTATGTACACATTTGGATGGCCATGCCCTGTTTGAACACATGGCACAATACATGTACCCTGCAGTACTACTGACTGAGTCAACAAAACCGCCCTGTCCCGTTGAGGTTGGCCCTCACCGGTGCCCTTTCCACACAAGGCCACTGCTTTTGAACATAATCCTAGACACACTCACTTCAAAAGCTCTGCATCCTGTTTATTTTATCAATGGACACGTGTGCACATCATTTCCCTGAATATTTGATTAATTGCAGCGTGTTGAGGCTCAAGCTTGCACTGTCCAGAGACCACAATGTCTAGATGAGTTGCCAGACTTTGTGAATCATCCTATTTTGAGTCATTATGCTAGAAAATATGACCATTGTTTTACCTGAAATTGCTGCATTGTCGACGATTATAACAGTAACAATGGAAAGCCCAACTCTGCTCAAAATCAATTCCAGATCCCATCGGTCTGCCAATGCTAAATTGTAATATGTAAATTGATACTATTACTTAGCAAGCTTTTAGTATAAACCGTGCAAGTTATCTCTAGCAGAAGCCGTGGCCAGTTTTCCAGCTCGATGTTGTATGTTTCCTGGAGAGGGATCCCTTATTACACAATTATACTATTTGGTTTCAGCTTGAAGGGTCCAAACTGCAGCATCAGGGTATTCCTTGGGATTGGGATCACTGTCTGAGGTCGGGAACGCCGCTGTTGGATTTAAGTGAAAAACAAACCGTCAGATTGGGTTTCCATAGACTGGGGAGACGCTTAAGGCTCTAAGGCCAAACGGGAATGAGTCAGAAAAATGACTGGGGAGACGCTTAAGGCGCTAAGGCAAAAGGAATGAGTCAGAAAAATTCACAGCCACACGTTTTCGCTTTCAACAGGACTTTATTATGTCTACTCTCATCAATTGTGTTTTAATCTGAAGAAAATGGTCTCTTTTCTAAGGATCACGTGTGTATTTGTTTGTCAAAATGCAGCCACCCATGAGTCACGCTAAACTGTTGGGAATATCATCCAGACACATGTTCTAATTTGGATTTAAGGGACTGTGTCATTCACAGATAACACGTGTTTTTAAATGTCTGTGGTTGATGTGAAGTCTTGTAAAAAAAAAAAAAAAAAAGACCTTAAGAAGCAGAAAACAACGCGGTGTAAAGCGGACTTTTGCACCACCTTTCAATCACGGTCAGGTGAAGGTCAGGTGTTGACTTTAGCAGAAAACTACGGCACTCAGCAAGGCAAAAGACATATAGGGTCAAAATGTATTATTTGGAATTAAATTAGATGTGAACTATTAGTGAAGGGATGCTTGTACGCAGTAATGAAATATCACATTAATGTTATAATATTTATATTTGAAGTGTATATGCATTCTTTGTGGTTAGGCTTTTTCCAATTCAATCCACTTTATTTATAGAGCTGTTTTATTATGTTTTTGTTTGATGTGGAGATGTATGTTTTTAATGCTGGTGTACACACTTTGGCCAACTGTGTTCATATTAAAGTGCTCTATAAATAAATATATAGACAGATAAATAAATATAAATCACAATATATATTTATTGACCACTGAGAAACCCACTATGTTACGCTCACATTGGACTAAACCCATGACTAATCAGAGAAGGAGTTGAGATTTTTAAACAAAATCAGAAATTAAGCTATAATACCCTTGAGTACCACTAGAAAAAACTGTTGTATAATCACCTGTAGCTGTATTTACATGCTTTCTATATAAAATGTGAACTATATCAGACTTATTTTTGTTTACACTAAGATGAATGGACAATATAGCTGCTAATTTAGAATTAAACTTTTCAGCACCAAGGACATGCCATCCACCTCATGTGATACATCCCAGTCATATCAGCGGCAGATGGGGGTGAATCAAAGCAGAAGGCTGACTAATAACACAGTGAATCACGATATGTTAACAGTCTGTGTGCAGTGGCTCAATGGAAAAACATTATCAGCAAAATCCAAATTAACGCATAACCTCAACCCATATATCAAAATGCCAGTGGACAGACTATAAAGCGTCCCAACAGCACGCTGACCCCCTAACCTTTAAGACCTCAGTCTCACCAGTAAAAAGACAAAAATCCGTCCCGAATGGACAGCTGCCACGGTTACCAGGCAACCGGCACAAACAGCAGGAAACAGAGAGGGGATCCCATCAGAGGTCTCGGGCCAGAGGAAGGCATTGACTAAAGACAGGAAGAGCAGAGAAAATAGACAGAAGATGGTGTTTGGGACCTCCCGTGCATGTGTGCCCAGGGTCAGGGTAATATTTTTTAACCTAAAATCACAAAAAGTGTTCTCCATTTTTTTACTTTAAAGGGCCGTATTATGCAAACTTTTTTGTGCTTTTTACCACGTTACAGTGTTTCCCATAACTTACACATTTGAATGTGAACCAATCAAGCCTTATACCTCCATAATTGGTGTAAAAAAAAAAAGTAATATTTTAAGGACTTGTTGATATAGTCTTAACCTGGTCTATTGGGCTTTTTACTCCAAGAGCATGTTGAAAGTTGAAAATGTGTGAAAATATGTAAAAAATTAAAAATTAAAATTAAAAATGGCAAAAATAAAATTACAAAAATAAAATTAAAAATTAAAAATTAAAAATTAAAAATTAAAAATTAAAAATTAAAAATTAAAAATTAAAAATTAAAAATTAAAAATTAAAAAATAAAAAATAAAAATTAAATTGGAGTTGTCTCACAATCATATCTATAAAAAATATCACTAATCCCTTCAGTTCAGCCTTAAATCTGTGTCCTGACCTCAATTCAGTAGATGTGCAAAGTTTTCATTGTCAATTACTAGAATACGTGTCCTTATTCAGTTGCAATTTATAATATTCAATAATAGTAAAATTAAACACTCAAATGGGCCCTAAAAGAAAATTTAGGAGTGTTGCTGAAGAGAGAAAAAAGAGCCCAAAATCCCCAAATCGGAAAAAAAGTTTTACTTGTAGTGTCTTGCTTTAATCATTTTTTATCTTATATTACATCATCACTACATTAGATATTACATCATATACTATCTAAATGAGTGTCCATTAAGTTAGACGCAGTATGTGTATCTTCTATCTATCCCTGGATTCTGCAGTGTTTAGCTTAAGGCACTGGTTACAAATGTAATTTTTCTCTTCACAATGACTACCACACTAATTGAATACATTTAATGAACCTGATTTAACTGAGTTTGACTACGCTGAAGAATGCTATGACCTAATGAGTGGGGTCCTGTCTAAACCTGCATGGTGTATGTGTGCTCTACTTCTCCGCTGCCATATGATAATGTTGACACAAGCTCACTCTGAAACGTGACACAACACATGCTCTGTTTGGATGCTGTCCAAAACTGTTTGGATCCAACACTGTGTTATTTGGGTAATGATGAGAGCACTAATGTTCTATTGGAAATGGTAAGATTTTCCATAAGGGCTGCACAAAATGTTGCAGATGTAGTTCATCATAATTGCAATATCTGTTTTGGAATAAAATAATTGTCAGCTTTAAAACTAACTACGGCCTTGCATTTCTTTATATACAGTGAATTCAACTTTTCCAAAGGGCCAATGAAACACAACATAAAACAACCCAATAAATATGCAGTAGTTCTCAGTTTAACCAGTTACAGGTTGGTACTGGCTGTCCCTGAACAGAAGGTCTTAGCTTGTATTCAACTATATGCAAATATTGTCTGTGTTATGCTTGCATCTTCTCCCTATGCCTGTGTAGGATCCCTACAGGTACCTTGGTCCTGGACAGGATTTTGGCATAAGATCTGGCGAAGACAGATTGATGCAGCAGCCTAGAAAGATGGGTCAAATCCAGAGATCAAACATCACTATTGTAGCAGTCTATGGCACAAGCATGCATTGTTTGTTTTGATCAAATACTCCTGAAACTGACCTATTGTCACAACAGGGACACTGGCTGGACTACATAATTATGTTTTAATGTGAAGCAGCCCAAAGTGAAGAGGCCTGCAGTAAAATGGCCTTGGCATATATCCCTAAGTCTAAATCACAATAACAGACCTCAATGTGACAGTCATCGGCTAAAGGAAAATGAAACCATCCGCTGCCATGATCCCATAACCATCGCTGGGACGGTCACAGAACTGCATGGATACTATTGTAGATGAGAAAAAGCTTTATTTCACTGTGTTTTTGTTTGAAACTGACAACATGGCTCTCCTCAGACATTTGCCTTGAGTAATTATCGAGACCAAGATTTAATGTTGGAAAATTGTCTCATAGGTCATATGCCTTTGACCTATAGAAAGTCTTATTGGCCACAGATTTTGGATTTACTACACATGTGGGTATGATACAGGACTCTTGGTGGAGCCTTTATCACAACTCCCAGTGTCAGCAAAATCAGCAACACTGACAGAGAGCAGTAATAGGGCATTAGTTGATCTAACAAAACCTTTGGGGCCAAGTTTAAGACAATAATAATCAATGTAGGGCAATATTGTACTTTTTATGCTTCCCATTTGCCCATATTTCTGCCCTTTTTACCCACTTTAAATACATAAATACAGCAATAGACTAGTGCAGTGGTTCTCAAACTGTGGTACAGGTATTACCGGTGATACGCAGGCTGTTTCTAGTGTTGATTTTATTTCATTCCAAGCCAGATTTATTCCTGTTGCAGTCATTTAGAACAGGGGTTACCAAAGTGGGGGTCAGGACTATATATAGTCTTGGTTTAGTTAATGGCACATTTTGAGAACAGTTCATTCTGGGATATATCCTGTACAAAATATGACAGATTACGAGCCACTATTGTCCCTATCTTCCATGAATCCTTAATACAGATCCATGTGACAATTACAGTCTTTTGTTGCAAGCCAGCCACATGTACATTACTTCCTTCTTAAAAGAGGAATCTCTGAAAAAAGCCAGCAGCTAAACATACAGTGGTGTCCAGACATGCCTAAGATAGCTCTAAGCAGTTCTCCATTGTCAAGTATTCACATTTATGTCTAATACTCCACTCTAAAAAGGAGAAGTTGGGAAGTTTTTACAATCTTTAGTGCGGTTTGCAGCCATTCATAACTTGCCTTCAATAACCGCAGACTACTCCAACATCCAATGAGATGACTAGTCGGTGGCACCACCAATGCTTAAGGGTTAAAAAGGTCCAGCACAGAATGAGTAATAAACTTGTATCAACAGAGCACAGACAATGTTTACAACTAATACAGACGGCCTCGATCAGCGGAGAGAAAAATCGGAGGAAACTCATTGCCCTAAAGATTTGTGATGCACAGATATATCGGCTCAACATCGGTATCGGCTCATATTTACCATTTTGGATAATAAAAAGAGTTCATTATTTCAAGCTAATTGGCCAGTTTAGTAGTTTAAGAGCAATTGTTTTTCTGTATTTTCAGGTTAACTATTGGCAAATTTGATAATGTAAGAAAAATAGATGATGATAGAGTAGGAGCTTCGAGATGCCACTGTGCACATTTCTCCGGATGTGTCGAACATGAATTATATGTTGTAAAGGAGGGAATGGCATTAGTTTGATTTTAGACATTACATTTATACACAACTTTAAGTAACTCTTCTGTGGACGGATGTCTTGTTAGTGTCCCATTAATATGAGCCTTGAGGTGCAGATCTCTTCCACTGGTGGCATTCCTGATGTCTAGACAAACAACTCTGACAAGAATAAGCCCGTGGATTGGAAAGCTCAAAAGTGATTATTTATACCTGTCATCTTCTGGCCTATAGGATTTACATGTGAATCATGCACAGAAAAACAGCTTGTGGCCATACCATGATGTAGATCCAGGCCACAGCCAAACCACTGACAGTAAACTGGCATTAACCACAGCGACCATACCACTAAAGCCCACTTGTGTTATTTATTATTTCATAGTAGCAGGGTTAGCTTAGGCTTCCAGTTTGTTTGCTAGAGATGTAGCCTACTATAAATCACAATGTATCTTCACAATCATTTAATAATAATAAGTCTTGATTCAGTTGAGTTTTGGTTGGGTCCTATTTTGTCTTTGTTTGATTCTGGTTTAGCCCTATAGGTTTAGATTTTTTAGTATATCAAGTGTCTTGCATCTATGCAAAATATGCAAAAATATAGCTTTAAGTGAATGTATCAAAAAGTACACTCCAATGTCTTCAGTCATATCATTCTCACAATATTAGGCAGTATCACATGCCGATGAACCTCAATCAAGTTCTCACAGGAAGATGCATATTGGTTGAAATGCTTACTACATTTCAACCTGGAGAAACTCAAATGAAACAAATAGGCATTAGAGATGATTTGTGTGTGATAAAATACTGGTGGATGTACATGTGCGTGGAGATATATGCTGAACGTGCATGAGAATGAAGTTTTCCCACCTGTGTCTAGACACTGGTTAAGATGACCAGGGGAAGAGAGTAGAAGAAGCAGGAGCGGCCAGATGAGAGGCTGAAAGGATGATGCAGATGAGCTGTTTAGGTGATGATGGGGCGGAAGAGGGTCACGGCATAAGCTGGGTGGACGAAGATGCGGATAATTGGGTGGTTTAAAAGCAGCCGGCTGAGTGGGGGTAGGCTGAGGTAGAGGAGAGCCAGGTGAGATGTAGAGCGGTTGATGCAGCAGCTGCCAGTAGTCTTCCAGTTGAATTTATGCATATCTTCATTTGTGGAAGTGAACATGTACAAATGAGCAACACAAAACAAGTCATTTCATTTTTCTGTTTACAAGTCATGAGCATTTTCTGTGAAACACGCGAGCGGGAGCAAGCTAACCATAAATCTAAACAGAAGAGTAATGCTCTCTGCAGACATGTTGTGGCTGCAGTGTTCATGCAAAGTCACACGGCCAGATGTAGTAGAGCAATAAATTATGATTTTACATTTCCAGCAAAGTGAAGGCACTTTCCCTCAGACTGGGCGTACCAACCATTTCAAAACTACAGCTCCACTGGGGTTTGTCCAGACTGACAGTAGAAAGCAGAAGAGCGCTGTCAAAGATACTGGCATGATATTAAAGAATACATTCATATCCATACACGGTGGCCAAATAAATGCACTTGCCTTTTTAAATGTATACATCAAGCAATTATGTTAGACACTGGTTTGGCACTGGTCATGCTCCAGTTGGTTTCCAGGAACAGCATGAAGAATGTGAGGTGTATATGGAGCTTTCAGGTTGGATTTCCTGAATATGCAAAACACAGTGGCAACTACAGACCTCAGCATCAAATATGATGACCTTCTGTCAAGTCATTTTTAATAATCTTTGAAACCAGAATGCCCACTTTTAGGCTGAATTATTGAATGTATATTTATAATTTTGTTTTACTATTATATTTTATTTTGATTGTTTGTTTGCAGTTTTAATTTTTTTAACACTGGTTAAATAAAGAATAAATAAAAAATAAAATAAATAAAAGTTTTGTCACATAAACAGTATTATACAATTGAATAAAAATCATAAATGTGCTATTAAACAACACAGTTTATTGTCATTCCATCGTAACTTTGGATGCTGTAAATTCCTGGTCTTATCGCCCAGCCCGTACACACATTTGATAATATAAAGCATTAACACAGGTCTTGAGTTTTCTTTCATGAGAGCTTAATGAACTGTCAGATATAATCCTTCACTGCGGAGATGTTCTGAAGTGACTATTGTTGACAGATGTTACGGCTAATGGCACGTTCCTCAGAAGCACAAGATTCATCAAGATAAACCTCCAGACTGCCACTGAACCAGCCTCACCACAGACCCATACTGCTGACGGTGCCAAACAGTTTACTATCCTATACCGCTGTATCATAATTCACCAAAAGTATGTGTAATCTGGTTTAGATCTGGCTTAGACCTGGTTTTAGACCTTGTTTCAGACACTGGTTTAGACCTTCACAAAAGCAGGGTATGTATCTATGTTCACTCCAAAGTTAATATCTACTACTTTTTGTGTTTAGTGTATTTGGTTAGTCCTGAGTTCCTTCATGGTTTAGTGTTGCTGTACACCTAGTTTGTTGCCCCTATTTAGTAAAGCCCTTTTCTGTTTGAATCATTGTTTTATTTCTTGGGTTAGACCTAGTTTTTTCCTGGTTTAGACCTTGTTTATGGTAGGGTTTAGACATTTAGATGTATTGCTGGTTTAAATCTGGTTAGTCCTGATTGTACTCCTGGTTTAGACCTTGTTTATGGTAGGGTTTAGACATTTAGATGTATTGCTGGTTTATATCTGGTTAGTCCTGATTGTACTCCTGGTTTAGACCCTGCTTAGATCCTCGAGATGACATCCTTTAGATGTCTGTATATATTTCATTTCTTGGTTCAGACATGACTTGTTTTTTGACTTGCCAGTCACTTTGTACTGCTCCTTTTTTCCTACCACTGCTCTGTATCATAATTCATCTCATCTAGTGCGTGATGCCTCTTTCTCAACTCGGGGCTCACACACGTGCACATGTGCCAAGCCACAGCTGACGCCAGGGAGCTACTGTAGGCAAAGAAAACAGAGCTTACTATTACTTTTCCTCTCTATGGTCTGCCTACCCCTATACCCCACAAGCCTGCCCCCAAAAGTCTGCTTCTGATTATGTGTGATCATCTTCAAGCTGAAGACTCAAGGGAGCATTTTTTTCTTCTTCTCCCTCCAAATATGGCACAGATTCAAGAGGACTTACTGTATGTCGTAGCTTGTCTAACCCATCATTAATTGCATCAGTTAGCAGTGCTCATATATTCCTACTTGTTAAACACAGGATTTTCTTGTCATTACTCTTTTTCCTGAGACAGATGTGGTCCTATTGTATAATTGAGGTTGTAAAAAAAACACTTGCACAAATACATCCATTCACCAGTAGCAGTCAACAACTGTGTCCGCTATCATTTATCAAAGCAAACTGACTGTATCTTCAAATCTGGACACAAATCCAAGAAATACATTTTCTAACCTTAATGTGCAAGGTCTATTTGAAACTACAACCAAATCAGGAAGTATGCATTCTTTTGATAAATAGCTTGGTTCTTCAAAACTTTGGATTAGCATCATTGTAGTTTGCGAATGTGCAATGTGTTTACTTATCCAGAGATTTATAACATCTATTTCTGCTGAAGCTTTTATGATTTCTTCAAAAATGAGGAAATGTGATAGCGTGTGAGTTTTGGTTGTACTCATGATATGCAGGATGGTAATGATGATATAATAACAGGGAGCCAGTCTTAACGATCTGAGCCATTATAGTACCATCAATGTGTGTGTTGCGGAATGAAACGGCTGGTGTTGTTGAAGACCCTCTTGGTCTCGAGGGGAACCTGTGAAACAAGGTGTTTCGAAATGGTCTCAGTAGATGGTCATGTGAACCAGGAGGACATAGGATTCACTGTGAAACGGTTATAAACAGGATTGAGGCTCCAGAATGTGATTTCTATGGCAGCATTTTTTAACCGTTTTGATCAGGTCAGTATGCCCTCAGCACTATACAGATGCTTATATTGTCAGTAGTGTGTCCTTTTTATCCTTGTCAACCGAGAACAGGAAGAATGTATCTGTCCTTGGCGTGTTACTGTGGATTCTCTCCACTTAGCTCCCTCCCTCCACCACATGTATGTTAAAAAAATGTACGTGAACGAGAGTAAATGGTAGGTAAGATGGGATTTTTGGAGCAAATCTTTGAGATCTGTTCATATCAAAGAACCGTTCAAAAGACTGGCTCAATTTTATATTTATTTATTATAAGACAGCCTGATAACTAATTATATCGGCGAAACAACAACATTATGGAATCACGTTGGCCTGCGTCCGAAGATCCTACGTGTGAACGCGATAACTCAAAAAACGAATTGTCGGATCAGTTTCAACTTTTGCACACAGGTACATATCATAATGATGAATTTTGGCACAGTGATCCGGGCTGTATATTTAATGTACATAGGCAAATTACAGAGGTCAAATAAAGAATCCCTCAATAGCGCCCCATTGGACTCTGGACGCACTTACTTTGGCAGAGAACAATGAAACTTGGTACAGTGATTCTCCACAGTGTACCCAACATAAAATATTATTATGACCCCGCCCTACAACAAACAGGAAGTCGGACATTTTGGATTGAAATTTGGAGGTCAGGTATATTTGACAGCCTCTAACGTGCACATACTTTACCCGATTAGGCTCAAACCTGAAACACCCAATTACCAACTGGCCCTGAACACATCTGACTAATATGATGGCAGTTAACTAAATAGTGCCCCCTATAGACTGAAACAAACATCATAAAAGTCAAACAGACCCTTCCCATGTTTGTCATGGTTTGGGGGCAGGGCCTCTTAATTGCTTGTTAACAATATAAAATCCCTTAGAAATCATGCAAACAATATGTCCGATTAATGTGCCCGACATAGCATTTGGGGCAGATGTATGGGGCCGTTTTGCCGATATACACCTTGTTGTCGGGGCCTAGTTATATATATTGTTTTTGTGTCATTTGCCAACATGGTTACTATAGCTACACATGCAGGCTTTTAATGTCATGCTTTGTCTGTCCTCTCAATCAAAATCTCTGGTGAAAGGCTGTCAAAACAACTGTCCTAATAAAAATAAGAACACAATGGTGGAACTAACAAGATCATAATGAATACCTTTGGGATTAATTACTTTGAGCAGATCTGTCAATTTAAAGTCTATTGGTTTATAAATAGACTCATTTCTGTCAGTATAGAAAAAGTGAGGAAGATGAACAAATGTACAAAATGACACATTCAAACATGTGAAATCTGATATAGCCTACTGCGCACGCGCACGGCTGTCCTCTCCTCTCATCGGACGGGATCCCACGGTAGAAGACTTAGCGGTCCGGGAGGTTGGTGCGAGCCCGTACGCGTCATCCCCGGATGGGCGGGCACACAGCGGCGGAGCATGGAGGGTGTTTTCCATCTTTAAAAAGCACCGGAGCCGGCCCCTATGACAAACAGCGCGGCGTCATCGACCTGAGGGAGACTCTTGAAAGCCATCATTGGGCTCACAGGATTCAAACGCTCACAGTGGCTACCTGTACCGCTCTTCAGACGCATCAGTGCAAACCTTTCACTGAGCGCGCGTACACTGCAAACCTCTGTCTAAGTTCAGTGTAGTCTAAATGATGCCTTTTCTTACCGGTGTATGAAGTAAACTAAACTTCAGACGCTAACCTCTGCCTGTAGTACTTGTAAAAGAGAAAGTTGCGCGTCGCTTGTTGAATGCAGGAAGCTTTCTGCCTCCGCGTTCATTCATCGTTCAGCTTTGGATCAGCAGCCGACACAGATCGGGGACTGGAGTTTCTCTCCTTTCACAGCAGCGAGATGAAGTCAGCAGAAGAAGGCAAGTAGAGCGCATAAAGTTTGTATTTCATTCTGTGCCATCTCTTGCATGGACGAGAGAAGAATCACATCATTATGAAGCGCGCTGATCACAATGCATATTATCCCTTTATTCAGTTTCATTTAGACTCTTTGTACGCATTTTCCCTGCATGAAATATCACATTTGCATTGTTTTGATTGACATCCTCACGCTTAGTATTCTGCATCCAGACCATTAGGTGTCTCTAGCTGACCTCGCAGGTGCCTGTCATTAGTTGTGCTGTGTGGTGTTAGTCAAACTTTCACTGCTGCCACCTGCCCACAGCTCCGTGTAAGGTGAGGTGTAGCCTGTGACTGTTTTACATAATATTTTAAATGTAGAATGGGCTAGACTGTCTGCTTATTTGTCTGGCTATGGTCAGGGTTTGACTGCTGGGAAAAAGTTAATGTCACATCTTAATTTTCTGTTTACATTTATTTATTATTTGTATGATTATCATTTATATTTGACCTGTGCTGTACTTCGGTTGAAGGCACTGTATCTTGTGAATTTTCATTTTGTCTCATAATTGGTAACATGTGTGTATACCTCTTGACGTCCTTAATGCTTTTGCACTGTGCCTATAGGACTGTCTGTATTACCACAGGGGGCACATAAGCATGATACACACTACTGTACTTTGCCAAATGCTTTAGTGTTTAGTAAGTCATATTCGATAAGTGGCCTACAGCTCTGCTCAAAATATCACAAACGAATATTTAATGCAATAAATAGTAAGTAACCGTATAACATATGGACATGGTTGTTTGTATGCTCAAAAGAGTTCTAATATATAAATCAGTCTTCAAGTCATGCTTGTACATTCCTAGTTATGAATCATACTTTTTTGACTGCTAAATCTAGTCTTAAAATGACATTCATACATTTAGCTGAAATCAAATAGCACCAGATAAATTGTTTATTTTTATTTATCTATTTTTATTTATTTTTTTACAAATCCATGTTGTTCTTATATAGAACAGCCCTGAGGTGGTGTTCTCACTGCTCCCTGTGACTCCTATGGGCCACCTCCTATCTCCATCTCCCCCTGAGGTCCTGTCAGTCTGAGGCCAGCACAGACCACAAACCCTGCAGATAAACCCATCTATTCTTTAGTCACGCTGGTTTTGGTTGCGGTGAGCGACTTGTTTTGATCTCGATAGCATAATTAAGAGAAATTGTGGAGGACAGAACCAGCAATGCTATAATCTCTGTGCTACTCAGTGTTACACCACAGTCTGAATGCGCCGTTTGATGCTCGAGCCTGGGTTTTCTATTGGATAATTGAGTCATTTACTTTTATTTCTTTTTTTTTTCACCATTGTTGATTTTTATTCTATTTCAGTCAAAATGTGGTGCTGAAGTTTGTCCAACAACCAATTAATATACATTTTTGACTATGACAAATTACTTATTGTAGTGTGTTTTGGATAGGGATGCACTGATATTGATGTCTTGGGCGATACCGATTCCGATATTTCAGTTACCAATTTCTCACCATAAAATCAACATATAAATAGCAGCTTTAATTGTATTTATTAATTCATAAATATTAGTATCAGTATTGTCCCTAATAGAGGCAAGCTTTACCATATCCAAGTCAAATTTTACCCTTTTTTTGCATTATATATGCTATATAGATATTACTCATTAAATTAAACATGTGCATATAACTTTGATTATGTCTTTAGCACTATGTTGCACTTTCTGAAAATAGCCCCTCACAAACTAACTTTAGACCGTCGGCTCTACATATAAAGTGGTTTGACTGTGTGTTGTGGCAAACAAATATAGCTCAAGGTAAATACCCTTTACACATGGCAAACTGAAAGGTCCACTCTATGATCAGCTGTTGAAGAATAATTGTGAATAATATTGACACAGCGTTCAGTCACCACTAAGGCAAAGGCTTGTTTTTAACCAGTTCTACTTTCCAAATGCACTTGATTTTCTTATTGGCACTTGCATGTGTGTATGGCTGCACAATATATTCGGAAAAGTATTGAGTAAAGTCCTAAATGTATACCTGGCTTAGTTTTATAGCCTATATTAAGTTTTGATTCAGTCTCTGTTTTGACCAGAGAAATTGAACTGTTTTATCTTAGTTTTATTTGATCTTTATACTGGTCAGCCATATGTGTACCATTGTTTGCCCTTGTGTATCTGTGTGTACCACTGCAGCAAACTCTCTTTGACTTAATCACAAACTCAGAGAGTGCTGTCAGTTTTCCACAGGGGAAGCTCTAATTCACTCAGAGAGAAGCAATCAATCAAATAAAGCATCCATCAGCACTGCAAGAGGGATTCCTGTAGACGTATAGGGCTGCACCATATTAGAAAAAACACATTTAACATTTTTAAAGTAGTAATAAAAGTTCAATTCTATCATAATTTATAAAGAGAAATGTAAAATTCTTTTTGTGATTGTAATTATGTATTGTACATGTAATAGCAAGGAGGGCCAAATACAGTCTTAAATATGAACTGATCAAACAATCAGACTAGTAGTACTACACACCAACCACACACTGGGACGCAGAGGCTCAGAGATGATTGCTAAGCTTCTCCAGATGTTTATGAAGCAGGGAGCTCGTGGAGCCCTCAAAGACATATTGGTAGGTTTTGTGAGGGCCCATTGTTCTGAAATGCAACCACAGTTAATTACTCCCATAATGTAAAGCTTCTGAGAACTTGCCATGGAGCTGTATACCATAGTTTTGCGGTTCTCAAACTGTGATATAGACCACTGGTTGGTCACGGGACCTTTGGTACTCAAGAGTCTTTGATTTAGTTTAATGTAGAGCCTTTCCTGTTTTAGTTCCAATCTAAAATTTTGGACAGTTTATTAATTCTGGTTTTAGTCCCAATTTTGTCCTGGATTAGCCCTGGTTCAGTGACTGTTTTGTCATGGTCAACTCCTGGTTCAGTCCTTTTTTTAGACCTGGTTTGATCTAGACCCGGTTTAGTCCTGGTTTGGATGTGATTTAGTTCTTGTCTATAGTCTTCTAGCGCTATTATAGTCCACTAAAACATGCTTCAAAATCCATATTGTTTACATTGGTACTTCTTGGTTCATATAGCTAAATTGTACTCTGTTTGTTTTTCAGATGCTTATTGCTACACACCAAACGTCAGCCTGTCTCTTCCACTGGGAATGGGAAACCCTTGCCTGGCCACCCAGTACCACACCTTACAAACCAGTCCAGTCATCTCAGTCACCTCCTGCCACCAGACGGGTTACCTCCAAAATGACAACCACACCAACCATAATACTGGATCAACCTACTACCTTCCCCATGGCCTGAGACCAAATGGTGCTCCAGCTCTCGAAAGCCCCCGAATTGAGATCACCGCCTACAGCCATTACCCTGAAGATGAGGTAGAGGAGAGCAACAGTGAAGATCACATCATCAAACGTGGTGTAAACTCTGTTGTTACATTGACGCTGCCCAATGCTGAAGGCTACAGAGATCCCACTTGTCTTAGCCCTGCGAGTAGCATCTCCTCACGCAGCTGCAATTCTGAAGCGTCATCCTACGAGTCTAGCTTCTACAACTACGATAACTCACCACAGAATTCACCCTGGCAAAGTCCATGTGTTTCACCAAGAGGGACATCATCTTTATTGTCTTGTCCTCTTGCGACAGGTCCAGTTGCATCACCTCACCATTCCCCGTCAACCTCACCCCAAATCGGAGCAGTTGCCGAAGAAGGCTGGCCAGCACAAGCTCGTAACTCCAGGCCTAACTCACCCTCCAGCACCACCAGAGGGACAAACAATGGCAGTGGCATGGGGAAAAGAAAATACAGCTTCAATGGCACGACATATCGCCAGATGTCTTGTTCGCCAAACCAGTCGTCGACCCCTTCTCCGCATGGCTCTCCAAGGGTCAGTGTTACAGATGAGAGCTGGCTTGCCAACACTAACCAATACACCAACTCGGCTATCGTGGCAGCAATCAATGCCCTGACTACAGATGGGGTGGTTGACATGGGGGAGGGGATCCCAATCAAGACACGTAAGACCATGATGGAACATTCAGCATCTATGAACCTGAAAGTGGAGCCGGGTGGAGAAGATCTGAGTCCTGATGTAGAGGTCTGTCATGATGATTATTCTGGAAGATTGTCGCTCAAGAAGGAGAACTACTGTGGAGGGTTCCTCGATGTGCCACAGCATCCATACTCCTGGTCCAAGCCCAAGCCTTACCTCAGGTACGTATGGAACACTTTGCTGACACAAACATTTTGACAAATTGTATAAATAGAAACATAGTTGAACCCAATAATGAACTTATGGCTGCAACTAACAATTATTTTGGTAATGGATTCCTCTGTTGACTTTTTTAACTGTTGGATAGCGAAAGGTGCGTAAATAGGATTTTAGAAACTACATTTAAACCAGGTGAAGCTAAAACTGTAGCACCTGAGGACTCCTGGATAGAGCATATTTGCAGACAAAGGTCATCTTAAATGCAAAATGTATATCTTTTTGTTTTGGCCTAATTCCTGCTATCTGTATACTCCAGTTAACAAATATTAGATTACTAAATTAGTTGACGATTATTTCAATAATCAATATATATACTGTATATACAATATGTATGTATGTATATATATATATATATATATATATATATATATTCTATTTCAAATCAAACAAACGTACACGTTTTCACAGTGTGTGGACCATGGCTGCACAAATCTGAATACATTTTTACTTTTACTGATTTTTGTAACACAATAACACTTGCCTGCCGGAAATCAAGTGTTGTATTAAGATAGTGAGGTACAGGAAGTATTGGTGACAGGCTCGGCCGAAGGGGAAGTGGTGTGTGGTTTAATCAGCCATGGGACGTCCCATCTCTTTCTGTTAAGCCCATATGATGTCATGCTCTGACCGCGCAGATAAAGGCCTGCAGGGGGGAAATCACTTGGTTTTGGGTCAACAAACAGCAGTCTGCATGTTCCACAGAGATGCCAGAGATTGGTTTCAGTCGAGCCACCCTTCAGGTCCAGTGCATCCGGCTTAAAGGAATATTGTCTTGCACATGTTTGTTTTGATTTAGATACCTCAATAGTATCCACATGGGACGTTCGAGAACAATGATGGTAGTGGAGGCCAGCTGTGGCTCTGAGAAAGAGATATCCTTCTGGGGAGGCTGGGAAATATGCAATATAGTTTGGTAAATTGCAATATTTTGCAATGTCTTGATGCATTAGAATGTCTTTACAACATTTCTTATCTGTGTTTAGTGGTAAGACATTTATTCAAATTAATGTTGGAAAAAAAATGGATAAGAATGCATTATAGTTGTGTCATATGGTAAGTGTTTTTTATGTTGTCTTAGCAAAAAAAGGATTCAAATAGTGGAGCAAAACAATGAAAATGTTTACATATATAAAGTGGAAACTGGAAAGTAAGTACAAATGATATCAGATGATTACCCAGCCTTACTTTCTGGCTGCTGTACCATACTGACATGGTTCATTCATTAATTTAGAAAAACAATAAATGTGGCTTATTTCCAAGATGTGTAAGATTTATTTGTCTGCCCTAGAAACGTCTATTCTCCCACTGTCACTCTGAACTGTGTCTGCTTCCACCTGTCACCATAATGCAAAACACACCACTCTTTATAAATAGCAGACATTCTGCTCCAATTTCCTTTACTTGTAAAAACGGCCACTAATTATTAGCCAGACTTTATGAATTAGGCACGTCAGCGAATGACTTCTATTGATTCAATAATAGACAGTGATGGGATAGAGAAGGAAGAAGAAGTTTACACAATGTGCCCTAATTCCAGGCTACTACAAATCAAGGTTTTTGGACTTTTCTTGTCACTGTCGGAGGAAAATGTGACCACTTGGTGTGATATGAGGATTCAAAAGGAAATATAGAATTAGTGACAGTGATTTCCTACGTGCCACTGTTTCTTTTTACAACAAATAAATCATTAAAATGACTATACCATGCTTATTATTCATCATCAATTTGAACTACTGCCCATGACTGCGTTTCACTTATTACAACCGATCTGTGATGTTTTCCCAGCCCATCTCTGCCGGCTCTTGATTGGCAGCTACCCTCCTGCTCCGGACCATACAGTTTACAGATAGAGGTGCAGCCCAAGTCCCACCACAGAGCCCACTATGAGACTGAGGGCAGCCGCGGAGCAGTCAAGGCCTTGTCCGGAGGGCACCCAGTTGTCCAGGTTAGTCATGCTGTACCTGCTGTTTCCTGTTTTGAAACACCAGGTAAGTTTAATACATATTAGATAGCAGCAGATGTTTACTACATAAATGTAGTGGTTAGTTCTCATCACTTTTGGTGTGGGAGGTGGATTTGTGATTCCCCCATAGGGCTCACGTGTTCTCCCCATGTTTGGGTGGGTTTTCTCCGGAACTTAAAACATGCACAAAACAGGCTAACTCTTACTACCATATAGGTGACTTACTTTGATGAATGGGAAGATAGAACTGGTTTGAATGCAAAAAGCAGTAGATGTTCAAATAGCTAAAAATTGCTACTCAAGTATTGCTCCATTTTATTTTTGAGGCTGACAAGTGCCATGACTGGCTGCATTTTGGACACGTCTGCCCTAGCTGCAACAACAACCAATACCTTTTACACTCGCAATTCCACTGTATGGCATTTATACTCTCGAAATTCAACACAAATATTTGTATGCATTGAACTAATGGAACTATCTGTCTCTCAACAGTATTTAAAACAAAAGTCACAGCTTTCTCTGCCCTAAGTTGTGAGTGAAGTGGCCTGTGTATACACTGCGCAGACGGCCTATGTTTTTGTATGTGCTTGTGAGCTGTGTTATTAATGTTCCCTGAAGCTTGGAGTCAATCTGCTGCTGTAAAAGGTCGCTCAGACCAGCAGCCGAGCATACTGACTCAATTAGTATAGAGGAAGACCATCGCCTCGCACTATTGTACTTGGCCAACACTTAGAGAGCACACGTCAGTCTCACCATTCGCCGAGTACAGAGCACCTTTTCTCTGCTGTCATCTTGGTTTACTCAAGGTGGGGACCAGTCCGCTGTATCAACGTCCTTATGGGAGGATTGTTGGTTTGGATATTGTTAAAATGAATGTATTGAAATGGCAGGCAGTTTTTACAAATGCCTAATGGAACTTAATCTATGAAGTACCAAAGCCAGAATGTTTAGACCATTTAATTTAATTATGTTTACCTCTAGATGAGGATACCTACTGAATTATCTCTGCTAAAAAGCTTAGATTTGATGGATGACCCTTTAAGCCCCAAACAATAGAAAGTAGTAGCAATGCGGACTTACCTCATCTATCATGGAAACATAATTCAAACATGTAAAATGCAACTCCAGGTATGTTTTTGAATAGGCCACTTTTGTATAACATGGTAGAGTGGCTGAGTGAGCATAGGCTTCCTTTAAGTTGAGGTGGTTCATCTTAAAACGCTCAGTTGTTTGGACAAGAACTATTTTCTAAATAGATGTTGTCAGCATATCCAAACCTGCTTAACGTCAGTAGCACTTGACAGCTGTCTGCCTCTACATTGCAACAAACAGCTCTGTTAGCTTTCCAGGTTTTCTCTGTAAATATAACAAATTGTCCTGCTTCATTGCTGACCTTTGTATATCAACACTGGCATTTCAATCACATAGTACCCCATGCTTTCGAAGAGCCTAAGCAGACCCAGCCTCGCCGTGCGCTGCAGCTGTAGCAGGTGAAACTGGTTTAGATATTGTTTATGTCACTTTATGAGTCGCACTGGGGGCCTCCAGTTAAAAGTCATGAGTAAATGTCTTTGTCCAGATGTAGATTGATTACTTTAGTTGTTTATTTCATCCTGAGGACCAGCCATTTATGTGAAGGATGTTTTGTAGTCTTACCACTGAACTGAAGCTTATATTAAGAAGTAGTAGTCATGGAGAAAATACAGCTGCTTTATCGGCATTAGCCTTCGCAACGCACATAGACCACATTTTAATCCTCAGAATCCTGATTTGTGTCTGTTATTTAGCATGTGCAGTTAATTGGGATATATATGGATGACCTCATAAGAGTGAAAACTTCTGGAAGCATGGCAGTTTTGAGTCAATCAAGTCTACATGCTGGAAACTTCAAGGAGTTTTTTGTAAAAATAATAAATAAATAAATAAACAACTCATTGGCAGTGAAAAGATAGAGGGCTTGGTGAAAAGCTCAGGAGAATAGAGCAGGTCATCCACTGACCAGTTGGTTGATACTTTCTTTAATCATTGGCAAAGATATTAAACCCCTGTCGCTTCAGTGTCTTTGATAGTGGAGTACATGTGTGAATGGTTCCTTCAAGTACAGTATACTGAGTGCCAATTAATTACATTGTAATTTAATTGAGTACTTTATGTGTCCATTTATACCATTTAATACCGAATACATGTTTGACACTTCATTTCCTGTATAATGTGCTACTGGGAGGAATTGTAAGAAACAACTTTTTGGTGATATAATCCAGCTCTATGTGTTTTGTTGGATGGGTACTGCACAATCCCTTGTGCCCTGTGGTAATGAGTGGCAGGCTGAGGATTGGTGAGAAGCAGTGAAGGAGAAGGAGTCAGTTTTGACACCGGGGCACTGGTGTATAGGAAGAGGGAAATGTGTTTGTGTGTTCTGCCCGAGATGGAGACAGAGCTGCATGAGAAGGGGCAGAGAGTCACCATGCAGCTGGGGCCTGGCTCCTGTGGCCCCTGGAGATGTACTCTGCATCCTGCTGATTAGGACCTGGGTGGCTCTAAGGTTGGCTGAGCATTGGCAGTGGATAGGAGGTAGTGGTTTGGAGCAGAGCAAATAAAATATTCCACTTTATATTTCTCTTGTTAAACATATGTATGTAACAGTATTACAAAATGAATTGGTGAAAAGAGCAGTATTTGGTAAACTATATATTGAAAGTGGGTCAGTAGTGGTTTGGGGCTGGGTAATATGTATATGAATATTTGTTTTGTTTGGGTTTTTGTGTTTCTTATAAAAATAAAATACAATTTTTCTTAAGGAATAGGCCAAAGCATCACAAAAAAGTCATATAATAATAATAATATTTTTTGTATCACAGTATTTGAAAAAAGCATATCATACAAGAAAGCAACTCTGTATTAGTCCAAAAGTCTGGAGCCATAATCCCAGCACTTGTCGGTCACTGCCTTTTCTTTTCCATGCACTGGTGACTCCCCTCCTCTTCTCCCATGGGACCTCAGGGATGTCACTATAGTTGAACCGTTCACCCTTCATCCATCTCCCAAACCTGCAGCAGAAGGCCTCCCTCGGTTTGGAGCCACTCATCCATGGCACAGTTGTTTTTGAGCTCATGGCTGATCACCTGACTGCACACAAACGGCGGTGACATGTGTGTTGGAAAGTGTCATTCAAAAGACAAAAACATCCAGATGAAAAACATGACGGGATACAATGTTATACTTTACAGAAATCCTGGGAGAGAGAGTGATGGACTAAATAAACCAAACCAAGCAGAGGGGTGGGTAGAGGAGGCAAATATGGGGCATAAGGAAAAGTATTGTTACTTCAAAATGACTTTTTATTTGAAGTAGTAATAACGAAATTCTAGTCAACCCCAAAAAAAAAAAACTCAAGTAAGAGTAAAACTGCATTATAGTTTTGAATTTAATCTTTATGTAATGTCTATGATTGTACTGATGAATTCATACACACTAAAAATAATAATAAAATACACTTAACTATAACTAAGTAAAAATAAAAATAGGTTACTCAAGTGAATTCAACTCCATAAATGTAAATGATCACTACCCACCCCTGAAAACAAGTGGTTATCTCAAAGGTTACATAGGGTAATAGTCACAGAATGGTTGTGGATTGCGGTTAGGAGAGTACAAATGTGTATACCCCAAATGCTCATTGGTAAAAGCCTGTTGTTTTTCCATTTTGAATTTGAATCATTTATTCTGGACACAACTTTCTGATTTCCACATCCTTTTGTGTCTGCGGCCGATTAACCCCTCCATCCTGTGTTGAGTCCACTTTGTAACCCCTGTTGCTGCGTTTTCACTTTATTTACTGCACCGTACTATATGGGCTCCCATCCACTGTTACAGACGCTTCCCTCTCTCACCACAGCTATGTCTAAAGGGCTGTTTTCAAAGTCAGGACAAACCAGCAACATGGGGCTGTAGCTTAACCCAGAGTCAGATTGATGGGTTGTTCCAGTCATGATGTACAAATCATTTTTCTAATATGCGTATCAAAATATGTATTCCGAAAACGACCAACAACAATTGAAATAAAAATGTATATTGTATTTAGCATAGGATTCAGGAATGACTAAAGAATAAAATAGTATTAAATCATGTCTAAACCAGGACTAAACAAGGTCTAGACCTAAACCAGGATTAAACAAGGTCTAGACCTAAACCAGGACTAAACTAGGTCTAGACCTAAACCAGGATTAAACAAGGTCTAGACCTAAACCAGGACTAAACAAGGTCTAGACCTAAACCAGGACTAAACAAGGTCTAGACCTAAACCAGGATTAAACAAGGTCTAGACCTAAACCAGGACTAAACAAGGTCTAGACACATTTAAACAAGATTTAAACCTATTCTCAATCAATACCAAACTAGGCCTAACTATTGTATTTGAGTTCAAATCAAGTCAGGAAACAACATAAACATTATCTTGCACATAGACAACAGACAACACCTGTATCATATTAGACCTATATTGCTCAGCCCTGTCCTGCATATGGCTAGTTGATATAGGATAATGACTATGGCCTATGGGCTTCAACCCTCACACTCTCACCCACTCTCTCATTAAGCCAACAGACATGGTGTAATTTCAGCAGGATGTGGCCCTCTTCCCTATTAACATGTGCGTGACTCAATACCCATGACTATACAGTAATGTATATCAAAGTTGCAGTTTCCGCCACATAATAGACATAAAATACCTTCACGAAACATATGGTTGCTTCTTCACATCTGTTGGTTCACCTTGAGATTCAACGCTGGCTGACTGTATAGTGTCTCATAGCTATCATCAATACTACCCTATACTGTACTATACTAATTGCTGCCGAAATGTTCTATAGCCTCTTGTTTGATTTAAAATTCGTGGTGAACCCCAAACTGCCTTTACGACTTAACCAGGGCTATTATTTGATACCCAAGGGGGTATTTATGGCACTTTGAAATTGTGTTCCTCCATCCAAAGGGTTTTGCTTACACTGGTATTGGCCTACCACTAATTACCAGTTAATAACAAGTGGAAAACTGAGTGACGTGCCTTTTTTTTTGCTGTTTTAGGTGATAATAAGAGAACACTATTGGTAACTATGCCATATAGGATTGGCCCCACAACCAGCCCTATTGCTTAAGTAACGGTTAATATTTCGTATATGGCAGGCTGCGCTGGTGACAAAGCCATGTATTTTTTTTCTATGTAATTTGGACACTCGACGGTCTAGACGTGGGTTAACTTTTGAATTTGTGCCCTTGATGACATAACATTTGAGTACTCCGTTCAACACAAACTTTGAGGGATAAAAGTGGCTTATAAAAAGAAGGGAACATTTTTCAGCTATGGAAATGCAATATTAAAAGATTGCATATGTTGCCTTATGCATTAGATATAGGCCACAGGAGACATAAGCAGTGCTAATGGAGAGAAGTCTTGGTGGAGGTTTTTAATTGGGTACAGCAAAGACCTGGCTGTGAGTGTCAGCACTTGACAGAGAGGAATAATGGTCTGAAAAGTCTCTTGTATCTGTCTCCTGTCTGGGTTTTCCCTCCGCTGCAACTTTCAGACGACTTCTCCCCAATTCTGTGTGCGCCACGTGGACCTCGGCGAGTCATGACATTTCTCCAGCTCTGATGAAATCACCCTGCAGCCGAATGCAGTGGGCCTGGGGACTGTATCTACACTCAATCTAAACTAAGCTAGACACATTTAATTTAGCAGTAAGTCATTATTCAACAGTGCAATCAAGTATAGAGTTTAAAATACTAAAGCCAGATGATAGTACTCTTGACTTTGTCATTCTAAGGTCGTGAGGGAAAAAAACATTGTTATTCTTTATCCGTCCATAATGCGTGACGTTGACCGTGGTCAGTGCTAAAGGCTAGTGGTGGCTGATATGGCAAAACTTTTATATAACATATTCTTAAACCATTATCACAATTGATATTTATTTTGCTTGGATTGCATCCCTCTAAGATTAAGTAAAGGACTGTACCAAAAAGACAATTCACAATAAAACTATATTTACTGATTGACTTTAAGTTCATATCTGGAGTAAAACCATAATATTACCCTACCTACCATGGACGGACCTGTAAACCAAACATTACTTAACAATCAATTCAAGTTAAAAGTGGTTGAAAGCCAGTGACAAAAGAAAAATTGCCTTAAAAGCTACTGATGATGGATCCACCTTGGTCCAAAGGTTACAGTTAAATGGTGGACAAACCCCTCTCTGTCTAACATAATACACATCCTCACGACTGACCCACACAACACAGCTGCATGCAATTATGTCATTAATGCATCAGCTTCTATATTATCCTCTGTGTTTTTCTTGAGCCTCGAGCGATCAAATATGGCTCCTGCTCTGGTGCTTGTGGTCGGAGGTGTAAATGGATATAGTGAGCACAGTGGCAGGGGTTTGCATCTGAAAACAGCTGCGGATCAAGCTATGATTCAAAACTGGTTTAGATTATCACTAATTAAATATAGAGTACATGATATAGTTTGCTATTAAAACGTAAAATCAACTGTTCCAAAGGTAGATAGTAACAAAATAAGTGTAGTGTTGCTTGAGCAATATTTTTTAGAAGAGCCAGTACTTGACTACCCTCTAAAGGTTACTGTAAGTGTTAGCTCATAAAAAATACTATATGGTACCAGAATTTGCACATTTCAACTCGGTACCAAATACTTTTGTACTCACAAAATGTACTTCTACCTGAGTAGTACTGTACAGATTAAGGCGCCTTTACGAGAAACGTTTTTGAAACTTTATTTTTTTCTGTTTGTGGTGTACTTTTGAGAGGTATCGCTTACGTTTAGTAGAAGCACAAGGGAGCTCTAGGAAGAGGGTCATTGGGGAGTACATATGGTAAAGACGTTGTATGGAGGTCACCTGGGGGGAGGGGGGACAAGCGCCTTACTTAGCTGCTGGGAAGAACCCGCGTCACCAAGAGACATACCTGACCTCATTAATCACTTCCTCTCCACTATGAGGTCATATGGTTTTGAGTGAGGACGCCACCGTCGTTGCGAGCTACCGCAAGGCGACTGATGGGATAAAGACCATCCCTCCTTGGTGGGCCTCTAACAGCCACATGGCCACAAAGACGTAGATTCACAAAGATTTAGACCAAGTAGTGGCATAGTCAAAATAGTTTAGAGGGCAGTTTGTTATAAGATAAGATATTTTTGGTTTTGACCCATAGCTTTGTCCTGGTTCTGGTTTAGTACTGGTTTACACCCGGGGGTTAATTGACTTTGTATTTCGTGTCCTATGCAGAAGTCTACTGCTATTAGTGTCTATATAAAACCTTTTTAACTACAAATTCAGTGTAAATACAAACCAATGTTCAGCATGATACTTAATACTATTTACGTTTCTTTTCAATTAATAGGAACACTGGCATTGTTAAAGTAAAAATGATGGGGAACAGCAGAGCATAAATCAAACCGTCTTCCCAGATTAGCAGATCACCATAACTTCAAATCACAATACAACTTATTATTGCCATATCACACCCCCATATTTACACCTATAATGTATCTGGTTTTGTCCTGGGTCAGCTCTGGTTAAGACCAAGTTCAGCTCTAGTTCAGACCGGGTTTAGTTGAAGTTTAGATCTAGTTTGCCTGGTTTAGTCCATTTTACATTGACTTTGCTTGTAAAGGGGCTGGTGGTCATGGGGTGAAAAGTGACAGGCAACACACTTTTGCAACTCGGTCTGCCCTTTTTATTAAATCATACCAAAGAACGTCATGCAATTTTATGCTCCAGTGTTTTCGATTTGTACCTCTGTATGCCTTAGCGAAAAAAGCATCCTCGCGAGGCAATAAGACCGTAACTGGTAGCATGTGCGGCTAAGGATAATTACCGCTGGTGACACCATAAGTAAAATATAACAAGCAGAGAGAGGTCTGTTTGGTGCATGAGATCACCGTGTAGATGAAGTGGTCCCTTGGGTTCCCAAAAACTTCAAGAAGCTCCTGACCCTGGCCTAACTCACTGATGACTAGCATGTGTGACTGTGGCACACAGGTCAAGACAGCTGCTAGAGACACTACACTGTAAAAATGGACTAGGTAACCTTACTTTAAAAAAAATCTAGGAAACCAATTGCCTTAAAATACTAAAGTCAGTAAGGGTGAGAGTGAATGGTTCTGTCAATGTGCCTCTCAAAGTGTCACCCTTCTGAATTGACCAGCGTGCGAGGTATACCCCACCTTTGGCCCATAGTAATGGGGATAGTCTTCCAACCCCAAAAAGGAATAAGCCAAAGAAAATGAATCAATATTGGTCAATTGTTAATTATACACTGTAAAAAGTTTTCAAAAAGTTATGAAAGGTTACCACTTGGTTTAACATCTAAGTTGAAGTCACATAGACTTTTTAGGGCAATTTGTTTTTAGATTTTAATTAGGTTTTGCAGTGTAGGAGGGAACTAAGGCCATTGGAAATGGATTTGAACGGCAGCCTATAGTTTCACCACTACGTTTTGAGTCTTTTGAAGTCAGATCAGAGAGCAAAGCCAGATATCCACTGCTTCTTAGATTATTGAGACATATGGATATACTATGTTCAGTTCCAATGACAAGTCACATCCTCTTTTATTCAACATAATTGATCCTGAAAATAGCTCTGAAGTTTGAAAATGTCCATCGTCCCAGCTTTCTCCTAAATCCAGACATGCGTTACTTAATCTTCATATTTACGACCACACGATACGTTAACGCTAATTTCCTCAGGCTTCCAGCGACAGCCCTCCTCTTTCCTGACCAACCGCAAGCCTTAATTATAAACCCATTAATCAGATTATGTCATAGGTTACATGTGGTGTACATTTTGTCATATGACTCAGGCTGTTAGATAAATAACAGGCGGCTTTTATTCCCTTTTCACGGCACCGCTACCTTTTACTTTTCTCAAAGAAAACTACAGTGAAGGGCCAGAGTGTGTGCTGTGGTATAATTGAGCAATTTGAGGGATTTTTGCAGATGGACATTTTGGTTAGCCATGCCTATTGACTAAGTAATCCCTCCCTTATAATGTCACATGTGGTCAAAATCCCACCTGAATGGATGTGTTGATGTCGATAGTCCACGCTTGATTGGACATGTCTTTTACTCCGACTTAAATTAAGCACATGACAACAAATTTTTGGTTTGGAACATTTTATTTTTTTGCCAGCACACGGCAATTTTACCATCCAGCTACTGTGAAAAGTAAACATCTTCTGGGAGGTCTCAACTCCAAGAGAAATCCACAATGTTTGGCAAATTACTTGGTCAGAAAACTTGAGTATTAGTTGTTATTAACCACAGCAGGAATTTGTAACCTTGTCTGTATGTTCATATTTCAAACTTACTACACATTTGCCTCAATCATTTCATTATATTACTGGTGTGGGGATGTCTGACTTAAATTGGCACCTACAGCTTATACCGTTGTACATGAAGTGCCATTAACCCTTATATCAGCAGCACAACTAATGCGTGGCTAAGTATTTCATTTCTTGACTTTTTCAAGTTTCTTTTTCATTACCTGAGCAGCAGCAGCTAATGGAGGGCTGCTAGAGGAAATAGTTCCTGTTTGAAGTGGTGGTTGTGATACCGGAGTCTCTTTCATCACAGTGGGGCATAGTCTTGAAGCTTTAATGGAAATCATAATGCATGTTCATAACTATAGCCCAAAGGCAACCGGGCAAGAACCTGCATTGTACAATCTGTGGCCCACTTACCATGATCCGTGAAGGTTTTTAGGTGTTGGTATATTACAATCAGGTGGAAGCTTTTGGAAGTCCCCAATAAGCTTATCCAATTGAACTGTTTAAAAATTGTAGAACTAACAAAAATATACAGTGCCTGCGTTTTCAGTTTTGTGTTATATATTTTAATAAAATATAATAAAACATTTTATCATTGAGAATTGGATATTTACCTTTTTTTTGTCAAGTTTGTAAAGTTACAATAATGACCCTCATAGGCCCAGAAAAATGGTGAAAAATGAAAAATTCTTTGCTGCTTTACCTATGCCTGGATGTAGGCTGGGGACTGGTAGCTAGGCTTATAGTTTCTTGTCCTGGTCGTTTTTTGCTGAGATCCCGTCTAGAGCCCAGATCGCTGTAGACACTTTTTAATAGCACTGGTGTGATTTTAATGAACGGTGAAGTTATAAAGGAAGTCTACCCTCTATCTTCAGCCTTTGTGTCTCTTCACACTGTGGAGGGGATCCTGACATCAAACCCACTTTCAGGAATGTCAGGCTTGTAAAAAAGAGAAGAAAAAAAATGCTGCCGACCGCTTAAAACAGGGTCTTCAACTCAACCAAAAACAAATAACACTGGTTGCCATGGTCAAGGCCAGCATTGAAGACATTTTCAATCTTTCAATCTTTATTTCTTAAATGAGGGGTTGCCTTGAGATGTAGGAGTCTTAAAATCTTCACAATCGCTCTCACCTGGAGTTCTTTGTTGTCCCGCCAGCTTCACAGCTATGGAGAGCAAGCCCCTCACCTACTTAGCTATATGAGTAATGACTGTATGTCAGCAACAGAAATTCTGGGCTTAAACTTCATTGACAAAATATGTATCAAATCTAAGGGGTCAAAGTGGCTAGTCAGAATGGATGTCTTACTAGCCAAAATGGAAATCTAAAATCTAAAATATCAGCGTATGGCAGGTTGTATCTCTATTTCCTAAATGAGAGGTTGCCTTAAGATGTAAGGGTCTTAAAGCTTGATGTTTCTTTGTTGTCCCGCCAGCTTTACGGCTACATGGAGAGCGAGCCCCTAACCCTGCAGCTGTTCATTGGGACCGCAGACGACCGCCTCCTGCGACCGCATGCCTTCTACCAGGTCCACCGTATCACCGGCAAAACTGTCTCTACCGCCAGCCACGAGGTCCTGCAATCTAACACCAAAATCCTGGAGATACCCCTGCTGCCTGAGAACAACATGAGAGCCATGTGAGTGAATGTTATCTGTCTTTTTCATTGACCCCGATGTATTGTACAGGGCTTCTAAATAGAGCGTACAAATTGACTTCAAGAGGGTCAAGAGCCCAACAAAGCACTTAAACAAGTACAGAAAGTATATTTTCATCTAAAGACACAGTCTGAGTACATAGAATATCAAACTTTGAAGCTGATGGGCTTCAGCAGCAGAAGACCACATCGGGGCCACATTATTAGGTATAGAGTCATCCAGACCATGTGACAGAGAAAAGCCTTTTGGGTCATTTTCACTCATTGAAATTCAAAATCGATAAAATGGTCCTTCAACAGGTAATGAGTTTAGCATTTGTACTTCCTTACAGCGTGATCCAGCAAAACCACAATTCGCCTCATATTGTATCATATTTAAGGGCGCCTCACTCCCATATGACTTAATGTGTCCCCCAGGATGAATGTGATATTATATAAAAATATTCAGGAGGAAGTAGTGCTTCCCCTTTAGTCGTCAGCACACATGCAAAACCTGGAGTGAACATTTGGTCTTTCATTCCCAAACTGAATCACTGTAAAGGTCAGATTTAAGTGGTAAACCGTCTCTTTCCACTGAACTGTTCAACAGCCCTAGACTTGATAAGCAGCACACATCTATTTGTTCGTGCCAATAATCATTTTTGCACTGTGTGGGATGTAGGAAGTCGAGAAGAGCTATAAGGTTTTCTGTGGGTTTCAATTTGTGGTCCTTGACGATAAACAAAGAGAAAGCTACAGCTCCCAAAAAGATGTGTTCAAATCAAAAGTCTTAAAATGGCATAATATGTTCTGGTAATATGTTGTTAAATGTAAATGTGTTATTATGTAATCTTCCACTAATATGGTCTTTGAGTGAAAGCTGAAAATACTGACTCAAAATGTGTTAAACTTAGCTAGCAGCAAATTATTTGAATGTAAAATAATGTGGATGAAGCCAAAGTCAAAGGGAAAAATGGAATCATTCTGAAAACCTGAATTTTCACCATGTTCCAGGCCTACTCCCCAAAAGGCTACCATGTAAAATAACGAAAATGCCAAGCCATATCCCATTCATATTCATTTTGTGTTTTATCAGCCACTGCAGATTTATTTCTTGGGTGCACGTTTTCCACATCGAAATCTTAGCCTTTTACCTCCCAGATAGTGAAATGAAATCAACACGTGGCAGTAGTTGGAGGAGACATCTCAAATGGTAATGTCTAAATAGTGAGATGGCAACAGACAGGTTTCGTGCAGTCATAATAATGTGATTTAGTGTATACACAGTGCACTCAACAGGGCTCCCAGTTATAAAAGTCGAAGCTCTCCATATTTGCACTCCATAGTATTCCCTCTGAGAGCTGCTGGAGTCCTCTAAGTCTTTAAACCCGTGATTGTTTATAGTGCAATTTTGTACACTCACTGGCCACTTTATTAGGGAGCCAATGGATTAAGTGCACACTTATGCATCAGAATGAAGGAGGGTGATTTAAGTGTTTTTGGACTGGATGACTTTTGCATGATTGTGGGTGCTGGTTGGGATTTTTACATACAACCATGTCGACAGTTGAAGATACCCTTTGAATGCAGAAAATGGCCAAATACAAGAACAGAAGACCACATCAGATGCCACTTTATCTACCTAATATAGTGGTTAGTCAGTCAGTGTAATTATGAATTTATATTTTGTCATTTATTGTCTGACAGAATCGACTGTGCGGGAATCCTGAAGCTGCGTAATTCCGACATTGAGCTTCGTAAAGGAGAGACGGACATCGGTCGTAAAAACACTCGTGTGAAACTGGTGTTTCGAGTTCACATCAACCAGCCCAATGGCAGAACTGTGTCCCTACAAGCCTCGTCTAATCCCATCGAATGCTGTAAGTCTTGGACACTATTGTTTTATATATATACCGTATTTTCCGCACTATAAGGCGCACTTAAAAGCCTTTAATTTTCTCAAAAACCAACAGTGCGCTTTATAATCCGGAGCGCCTTATATATGGATTAATTCTGGTTGTGCTTACTGACCTCCAAATGATTTTGTGTCACACGGCGCTCAAGGC
>JAVQKC010013906.1:0-13951 GCA_036025475.1 Philypnodon macrostomus
TGAATTGTTTAGCTTTATAATTTTCTGGTGATATATTCCCAGTGGTGCCCCGTTTATTACTATCTTAACAACTTAAGCTAATACATTCTAACGTAACATCAAACATCTCCCCCTACACATGATCTAAAACACTAAGGATGCACCGATATATTGGCTCAACTTTGTTATTAGATTTTTCACTGATGTAAATATGTTTCGGTATAGTTAGCTTCAAATTCTAAGCACTATTATAGTGACCACAAAATACATCTGGGCTAAGTTTTAAACAGGATTGAATGGCTTATGTGAAAGGGGTATAGTCATGCCTAATTCGAGTATTGATAATTTGGACATTATGTTGCTTTGGGTATTATTGAATTGAGTTATCGTGTGTTTCTTTAGATTGGATTTCCTATGGTTTATTTATGGGCTTTGAGTAAGTGGGGCGCCCCAATTTAAAAAGCAATGGGAGAATTGTTAATGCACTTCTTCATTAATTCACACTTCCTAGGGTGTTTTTGTTGTCGAAATATACTTAGTTATTAAATTAACTTTTTCTGCACAGTTCTCCGGCCTAATGACCTGCTTGCCAACCAATGATTCCAGTTTTTACATTACAGCTTACTATACTACATCATTGATACCTCTGGTCTATTAGCATAATTAGGGAAAGCCGGCTTTACCTATATGGAAAAAACATATGCGGTGACCTGAATTCAATACTGACAATTTAGTGGCAAGACAAAAGGCAGAGAAGTGGTGGGAAATGGGAGTATACAAATGAAGCAGCAGTGAACAATACTGTACTCCTGAGATCATTGTGATGGTCTAATTAGGGCAGAAATGTGATATACGTCAGCACTGACAAAAGCTCAGTGAAACGGTTGGGTTTAAGTGAACCACAGGAGGTGACACCCACTCTTTCCTGTGAGAATATTTTTGACAGGTCAATCTATGCATCAGGCTCAGGGTAGAGATTCTACAATGGGACTTCTCTTTTTCTTTTGGTACAAGGCTGTCATTAACTACTAGCTATTGTTGAGTGGATTTGAATGATGGACATTTTATAGTTTTCATCGCTTCTGTAACCGTCTAATGAATATTTTGCATTCTCAATTACGATATAAGATAATACAATTGAGAATTTATAGATAATAATTTTTGCCTACTTTCTTTATCAAGCACAGTCTCAAATTGACTTATAATTCATTAGCTGTAATGTCGACTATGGACATTTTTCCCTTAGCTCCAGAAAAAACTCACATTGTAGCACCAACTTTCAAGGTTGTGTGATGCCAATAATCAATTCAGATGTTAAGATAAGCTAAGATTTAAGAAATTAAAAGATAGATGTGTCACAGGTGAAATGTTACTGGATCTAAATAGCTAGCATTTTTATTTTATTTTCATTCACATCACCAGAAAGCACCAAGTATTTTGTATTTTCTCCTGCTCACCATGTCACTGCATTCTGCTCCTATTTCCTGTGTCTAAAGTTTGCCCCAAGACACAGCCCTTATGTGGCCTGCTGCTTGTGTCATTAAAATGAGTGATACCAGCTGCAGCATTCTATCAAGACAGAATTCCATGCATACACAGGTCACAAAAAGCCATTTTTCATCATTTTATGGAACCAGCAGATTGTTATAATACATATTAGGGTGTAGTAAGATCGTTTTGTTGACACTAGTCCTGTGCAGATTTGAACGTGCACTGTCTTTGTGTGATGCATGGTTCACCCCTCGGGGAAATCTGGTAAGGTTTTGGTGGTAGCATCAATTTGCATACGTAAGTCCAATGTAAAACTAATCCTCTGAAATTTTGGTATAGACATCTTCTGGATGTTCTCATTTACATCTGTTTATTAACTTTAAAAGGTATTATGTAATTGCTTTTTTATCAATAGAATCCTCTCTTGCGTTCATGGCTAAAATGTAAAGCTCAATTCAGTTTTTGCATAAATATGAAATGTTTTACTGTTTTTTTTTAAATTGTGTTGACCTTGCTGCTTGACCAAATTCTGGGTTTCTTCATCGTTTTGTTCCACCATCTTCAAAACCTCTGCCTGACCTAACCGCAAAAAGACTCTCTAATAACATAAGACCAGGATAGAGCAATTCCCGAGATGGAGATGTGAATTATTGACAAGAGGCCAAATGGAAAGCATCAATCTCTGACAAGGCAGACACGAGGATCATATTTACTGGAGCTTGCTTGGGTAATGATTGTTAGGAGGACCCTGGAATCAGGCCTGTGTGACAGCCATAGACAGAATTGCTATGTAGAGCTGTAAGTTGGCATATATTTAAGACATTTTGTATCAAGGCTAAAATAGTAAAGAAAACTACACAGTCTCAAAGAATACCTCATTAAGGCAATCATATAGCTACATCATAATTGTAAACACCAAAGTATTAAAAGAAGGACTTCAGACCAATACATAAGGTTTTTGTTGTGCTTGTTTAAGAGGGTCATTTTCTGTTCATGATTTAGTTTCTCATCCTCCATTCCTCTTCAGATCAGACACAACCTCGTCCACATCGAGCGACTGATTATTTGTACGGCTACAGCCTTAACACGAAGTCCAAGTGTTTCCCTTTAAGTCGCTTGTTAGACTGCTGTGTTATGACCGTTAGCCACTAACATGCTAACAAAAATATTATCGCTTTTTCTCTCTTTTATGTAACAATCTATTATGTAACAATAACAACATAGTAACAGCAATAATGTGACTAAAAATTGTTTCAATGTTGTATTTAATCATTATTTTACCCCGATATTTGTTCTGTTTTGCAATTGTTGTCAATAGAATGTGAGTATGATGAATGAATGTTTTGGTAATTGCACCAACCTCGCCAAACAAATCCCTAACAATGTGTTGGATGGCAATAAAGTATTGAATCAACCAGAAGCTCTCTGAACAAGACATTGGCCCAATCCCAAGCCATAATGCTTAAATCTCATAATAATACTGACCAATGTGTTCCTTAGCTAACAACTGACCATTACTGGACAGAAAAAAAACATCTCTTGAGTCCTACTAACAAATGAAATGAACAAAAACCTAACCCCTTTGACAGAGGTAAAGAACGGCCACTATATGAGCACATATTGTGGCTAAATGCACATTTCATTTGTCTAATGAGGCAAGTGTCCTCAGCACATTCTGTGTTGAGGAGCTGCTCTCAGGGCTTTTACATGTCATTATGGTAAAATATGCCCTCCCTCACATAAACAGATTTTTAATAGCACACTTAAATATGTAGATTAAACCACTTGTTCAACATCTGAAGTGGAGCAATTGGGATACATTTTGCCATGCATTTATATGGATAAGAGTTGTTTTTTTACGGTATTTAGGACAGTAGTTATTAATTTCTCACTTGAGGTTCACTTCATCAATGATCTATTCAAGACACACTGAGGCTTGCCCAAGTAGATAGTGTATATAGACTCACAGATAGCACAAATGCAAGTAATAGTGTTGTTTTTAAAGATATCTTTAGCACAATTTAAATAATCTGACAATAAAAAGTAGATTAGTTAGAAGATTCATTCTAACCCAGTCAAGCTACATAAATGAATGAGTCTCAAACTTGAAAATATATGGCTATAAGAAGCCCCATTATTAACGAAGCCTAAATCTTGGCTTAGTTAATAAACCAGTAAAAACTTAATAATACCAGGACTTAACTGGGACAAGTTCAGAAGCAACACTGGCTCTAAATTACTTCTCCAGCATCTGCGTACCCATACCACAGTTTGAAAACCAATGGATTAGCGCTAAAACTAAGACATCAATGGCATGCTCAAACGTTCACAATGGCAGTTGTTTGTATAGCTTTACCACAAGATAATGTAGTATTATTTCATGTTGTGTTTTTTTTTTTTTTTTACTTTTCTAAGTATTAAGCTAATGTTAAATGTAGAAAATCTTATAGTAATGGTGTTGCAACTATGTTACGAAAACAAAATTTTCAACAATATGTCTTGGATGCCCACAAATTGTTTTGAAAGACTATTGCGTGGGTTTTCACTTGGCATCCTTTTGGTGACCTTGTACACAAACACATCCAAATAACACTTTGGGCTCAGGGGTACTACAGGGGGCATGAAATAAAGATCACTGGCCCTTTAAGTTCCTTGTGGCTATGGCAGAATGTGGCACGCACACTTTGCAAGAGGCAGTGAAAGACCACAACAATAAGCACTTTCAAAAGGCATGCGAAGGAAGAAGGATATGGAAAAACATCAAAGACAACTTAATTATTGACCATGAGTTGAGATTGGTAGTTGACATATGACATAAGAATATGACCCAGTTTTCCTTCATTGCATTTTAATAGGCATTTAGGAAAAAGAAGAAAAGGCAGAAAAGGAGGGATGTAGAAATAAAAAAACAACAATAGATTGCGCATGTTTCAAAAACTATAAACTTCAAAACAAAATCTTTTTTAATAATAAATTATTTCTTGCCATGAGCCTTCAGCAGCAGTTTTGTATAGCTTATGTAACATTTGCACCAGTGGCTTCTAATTTAGTATTCCAAACAGTCTACTCCACTACTACGGACCTCCCCATTCATTCTTATACTGTCTCTCTCTCACTCTTATCAAATGCAAATCTGTCTAGAAGTATACTAAAATGGGAACTGCCGACTTTTCACTACCCTCTCTAGATATATGTAAAATTAGCTTCCACAATCTCAGAAGAAAAACATTTAGCACACAAGAAAACTGACAGCTACACCACACAGACAAGGGTGTGTGTGCATGTCCACCTACCATCCATTGTGATGAATGGGTTAGTGTTTGGCTTCATGCCGAGGCTGCTGTGGCCCCCGTTGGCAAGGTCACACTCTAAGTCCCAATCCGTGCTTGATCTGAAGTCAAAACCTGCTCCAGTGGTAGTTTTAGCATCCTTGTCATCTTGGATGAGTGATGTTTTGATACCGTCATCAAAGCCTTTAGGACTAGAGGGCACTGGAAGAACTATGCCGCCTAGTTCTTTTTCAACCTTAAAGTCATCAATCACAGGAGACATAGGGAAGTCGTTATCCTTCAAATGTGTGAATGGAGATAGGCGCAGGCGTGGCTCGGGTGGCGATTGCCGCAAGTCAATGTGTGTGGTGCCGGCGGCTGATAGAGTTGGCGGTGGAGTGGGGGGCTGGTCCTCTGCCACCGTAAGAGATCGTTTCATGGAGTGTGGCGAGCGGCGTGGTGCACCCATGGGGGATACAAGCTGGTCCAACCCATCTTCGCCCAGGAAGTTGTCAGACAAATCCAAGCTTGTAGGGACCGACAGGTGGGTGCATTCAGACATCGCCCTCCGCATGGCTTTCCTCTGTTGTTGCGCTCGCCCCATCAAACAGGGCTCTATATCTTCCTCCATCTCATCATCTTCGCTAGAACCTTCAATCACCCGACCAGGTAAGTCTGCAACCATCAAGACCGCTTCACGATCCTTGCCACAATAATTCGAAGATACCTGTGGCATTGCGACCTTCGGGCTTGGAAACTCTGTGTTCTCCCATGATTCCGACGGAGAGATCCCTTCAGTTGGCGACTCTTCCATCATTGAGGCTCCTCTCGGGTCCCTTGGCATCGAAGCAGACGACCCGGCTTGCGAAGATGATTGCTGCCTTCCTGAAGAGACTGGGGAAGGCGATGGAGAAGATGATAAGCTATCTGGACTTTCACCAGCGCTTCCCATGCTGGCATTGCCCAAAGAGGGGCTGCCAGACATGCCACCAATCCGACCTGGCACCTTCAACTCTGCATCCATGCCACCGCGTCCGGGTTGTTCAAAGAAACACAGCTTATCTTCATCCGTAAGTCCGGCTGCTCCGACCACCATGCCTCTTGCAGTGCCCATATCCAGGTTTGAGCGGTGCTCCCAATCCCATGACTGAGGTGGCCCTGTGGAGGACATTGGTGGACCCTTGCAGAGCTCACTGTACTCACTTGAGAATGGATTGGATGAATGTTGGTCGGAAAGAGAAGACATGCTGTCCCCCTTTTTGCTATTGTCTACTTTTCTTTGTCCTGCTGTTCTCTTTTATCCCTCTAACTTATCTATCAATGTAATCTTTAGCAGTTCTTTTGTTGCCTGGCTTTCACTCAGGTGTGTGTGGAGTCAGCTCTTAAATGTTCCACACTGACGTTCCCCCTGGATGTGCAGCTCTGCCTCTGTCTGCTTCTCTCCCTCGCTCATTACCAGGGCAGTCACATGACCCAGTTGTTGCTGCCGATTGGCCAGAGCCCCTGCCTCTCTTGGTGGAGTGAGTAAGTAAGCCCCCTCCTCCCTACAGACCCTGTTTCTGGTTCTATTGGATGGCAGGGCGCACAAAAAGCAGACTAGGTGGTGGGCCAGAAATTGAACTCAAGTAAGAATATTGTTACTACGCAATGTATATGTATGATTTCTTTTGTATGCCTAATCAAACAGACCAGCTATTTTAAAAAGTGCAAACAAGCAACAAGAACACCAGATTTCCCTTTTAAAATATAAAGTAAAATCATTTTGAATTTTTGCTATATTGTGCAAAAGTTTTTAACCATGTTCTAATGTTATTTCTACCTCAAACACATACACAAAGATGTGTTTTGTTTCATTCTGGCATGTTTGAGTAATTCATTATTCATTGAGCTAAAGTCCTGAAAATTCCTAAAAATTTCATAATTAGCAGCAAGACTACAAAAACGGGTCTGCGTGCCCCTGCAGTGTCAACAACATTGTTGTCAACACCATTCAAAAACATCTGATTGAAGATGTGTTTTGACTCCAGTAGATGTATTGTGCATTAAAACTACACTTAAATAAACAATGCATTAAAAATATACTCAAGTAAATGTAACTCACTACCTAACTCTGCAAAGGAGAGGGGAGTGAGGTGGGAGGGGGTACTGAACTCAAGAACCTTATAAATCATACACACTCACACGTACATATGCAAGTATGTGTATGTATGCTGTCTGTCTGTGTGCGGTGTCTGTTTGACCCATTAGCACACTTTACACACATATCTTCTCTGACCTAATTCTGAGCTGAATCAAAGTAACCCCTTGTTAACCGGGAATATAGAGCTTGAATACGCTTGAATCGCAGAATCTATTACTGCTTACACATCTGGCTTTTATCTTGTATGTAAATGTGGTCTGACTCAAGCAAGAATATTTATCAGCTTCAGTGATTCAACAGCAGGGATGAGATCGCACCAGCAGCAAGTTTGCTTCTCGCTTGATTTGAGGCACGATGACACATTATAATTAGTAGTACACAGCTGCCAGAAGCACAGCACAACAAATTCTACTACTGTGACTACAGACTATGAATATCAAATAAAGCTGAGCAAATGAAGTTAAGAGTCTGTCATAGATTGACGGTTGCAGAGCGTCTTTGTACGCAGGATCTTGCATGTGCTATTTTCTGGTTGTGGCATATGCATGTTTTGGTGGGCACTCATGGCTTTATTAGGCAATAGCATCAAGCTGCATCCTCCACCTAGCTTTGGGTGCAAAAGGGTGAGCAAACTTAGGTAAATCCTACTCTGGTGGTCCACCTGTGCACGATCAAGACATTCACGTTGCCTCCACGTGGCGCAACCGGACAATGTCGACCATATAGTCGATAGCAGAATACATGAAGGATCGCCCCAACCACAGTGTACTGTGCACTCTGTGTCAGTCCATAGTCCGTGTAAATGGGGAGGGTTGGAATTGAAGTCAGTGCCCTCTTTTCTGTAAAAAGCTATGAGCTACAGAAATTGCGAAACCCTACACAGATTTATACATAGACCCAAAATATACTAGTTACAAAAAAGTTAGGGATAGTTTGACATTGGTTGAAATTACAGAAAGCTGTAAAAAAAGACTTAAAATATTGAAGTCAACCAGTCGAATAAACGTTAAAAGAAATAGCTTTGTGACAGTAAAGTAAAATATATACTATTACTGATACCACAACTAGAGCTGACTTTTACAAAAACACTTACTCATATATGGCTCAATTAACTCAACTCAATTTAGCACCATAAAAGACAAAATATACCATAGAATAGTAGAAGTACAACTCTTGACCAAAGAAGATTTTGGACAATTATAGTGCAAATGTTTTAAGTGCATTTCATTCAAACTAATCGAGGTAAAATGTGCAATTACTAGTAAATAGTCTAGCTCAAGATGCAACATATCAGCAGCAAAATAGGTTTTGTCGATTCAAGGTTACTGTTTTTTGTCAGATGCAAAAAATTCAAACTGATCCATGTTAAAAAGTGGCTGGGATACCATAAGGAATGAATAAGATAGTGCTTCAAAAAGAATACCTCTTGTTCATTGGTGGCAAAATCAAAAAAAGAAACTCTACACAAAGTAATTACAGAGACTAAGGGTAAGGACAACAACTTCAAAGTAAAACTAAATAAATTATTTACATGTGTGTACGACTTTCTATTCAGTTAAATTTGATTTGTATAGCCCTAAATCACAACCAAATTGCCTCAGACAGCTACACAGAAAGAGATCATAAAAAGCCATTTATGTACGCTGGGACAATATCTAGTTTCCACATGCACAGCTCACCGTCCACGCTAGACCAACAATTCTAATTTCAGTAAACAATGGGATCTGTTGCATAATTCTTTGACGACTGCTTATATCAATCAAATCAAAAACAAAACATATGATGGGCCTGTCCTGGGATGAGCCTGTTATGCATTCATGTGTGGCGGCCACAGGCGTCCCAGCAGCTGTCGCTTTGATATTAGAACTGGCACACAAGGCAGGCAGGCAGGCAGTCAGTCAGGCAGGCAGGCAGGCAGTCAGTCAGTCAGTGAGTGACTGGGATGAGGCAAAACTATGGATTTTGAAACTGTAGTTGAGTGCATATTTACGTAACATCTTGAATTTGTTACTTTCTGGATAGATGTATAACAACTTGCAGCATAAAAGGTACAATGCACGTCAGAACTAGGAATACTTGGACAAAGCGGTATATAGTGCCCTGATCTGGACTTGAACCAGACATATTCCATTGTGTCCTTATACACTAAAACAATATATCACATCTGCCTCCTAACTATTTTGTGAGTCAATGCTGGTACCCAGACTAGGGGAGTGTTTGGTGAAGTGTCTTCTGTGTGCAACACAACCAATCTTCTCTAAGTTTAGTCTCAGTAACAAAACACATTGAGTTCTTTTCTGCCTCATTTGAGCCTAATTGATTGTGCTTCTAGGTCTGGTCTAGGTATATTTCTATACACAACAAGGTTATTCTGTAAGGATATATAGGATTAATAAAATATACAATAAAAATCCCAAGCCATGAAATTGTATCATCCTGGGTTTTCTGAGCTAATCTACAACCCCAAATATGCAGGGAAAAACCTCAGCGTCCTTCCATCTTTCTGTCAAAACCTCCTTGTGCAGCATATTACATTTCTAGCTTTTGACAACCAACTCAAAGGCAAATCTTTTGATGCCATCTCGCACACCACAACTCAAATTACCTACTCTCAGTGGCACCGGTCATTATTTGCCCTCTGTTAATCATCTCTATGTTTAGTCTCATCACCAAAAAGACTCTTGAGTTCTTTTCCGCCTCATTTGTGCTGCAGATGTGCACAATATATATTAATATATATATATATATATATATATATATATATTACCTTAGATCAGTTTATTAAAAAATGTGTTTTCATTACACAATGAAGTGGAATTTTTATTACATTTTGGCACATTATTACAAAATGCAGAATTATGAAAAAATTTGGCTCTATGGGGTTCTAGGATAAAGCCCAATTTGCACTTTGAAAATAAGAACTCTTTATAAAGCACGTGAAAAGCTATAGAACAGACCCAGTGCAATGATGCACAATAATTTGACAAAAGATGTAAATAAAAATATAATAATTATGATAATACAAAATACACTTACAAGAGGTAACACAACTGCAAAAAAATGTTGAAAATATGCAACACAAAATATCAAGCCTGCCATGTCTCCACTGTCAGACTGCTACATGTTAGGACACTGTTCACTAGCGCCTGTCACTACTGTTACAAAAGCACGTCTCACTAAAATGTCACAACCCTCCATCACTGTACAGTCACATCAGCCCGGGCCAGTCTCAATCCCAGGACTGTCAGAGTGCATTGTGTGTTCTCTCTGTTATCACAGCCCCTGTCACTTCTCCTGTACACACAAAGACAGACAGGTGCTGGCAGGTGCAATCATCCCTCACGCAAAATGATCAATATTGCAATATCAGCAAACGCAATATCCGTATGGACTTTAATAATCATAAATTCTCATATTGTGCAGCCCTAGTATCTCCTGGTATTTTACTGCAGTCGATTCTGTGAGTGCAAATTGTCACTTATATTTTATGAGTGGGGGCTCATAATGGAGGCTAATAGAATGACCTCATCACGTCTGGTCAAAACAAACAATCCCAGTGAGACGTCTAGACCACTCAGACAGCTCAGGGGAGACAGAGAAATATAAGACCACCATCAGAGGTGGGTAGTAATCCATTATATTTACTCTGTTGTATTTACTCAGTTAAATTTACTTGAGTAACTTTTTGAATAAATTGTACTTCTCAGAGTAGCATTACCATACAGTGCTTTTTTCTTTTACTTGAGTAAAATTTTGGAACTCTAGAAAGAGTAAGAGTCCTTTTACCCATCTATCTGTGTTATGTAAGAATAGCTTTATGTGTAAAATGTGATGATGAAAATATTTACTTTTTTAGTTCAAAATTATCAAAATTCTAATTGACATCATCAAACAATTACTCAGTTTTTTTCACCCAATACATACAAGTATTACTACTCTACCCATCTCTGACCAACATAAACTCCACAACGTCAAATAAAAAGGTCAGTGTGCCATGTACCTCCAGAGATATTGAGTAAAGTGTAGGTGATGGGTTTGTCAATGGATTATACTACATCCAGTATCTCCAGTAGAAATAATTTTGTAATGCACAGTGGGATTTTTCATTGACTGACCAGTGTCTAAGGTATACCCGACTTATGACCCATAGATGTTCAGATAAGACTCCAAATGAATCAAACCAAAAAGAATAACTCTGTAGTTTGAATTATTTTAAATTAATTGACTTTTAAACGGTTTATAACGTAAGTTGATTGAACAATGTCAAATCACATTGCTGTCATTGCAATCTAAAATGGTTATCGTTAAGCTGTAAATATTGCAAAACATCTATTTAATCTTTTGAAGGTGTTTTTTTAAGGCTGCACTTATCAATCCAGAAGTCGAACGTAATACATATTTTGCTAAAATGATTGATTATTATTCTATTTCTCTTATGACCTTTCCTCATAATACTTTGTAGAGCACAAATGTGAAATGAATGCACCATATGTTTTATTAGCAGAGTTCTGTGCACCAAAAAGATATTAACAGAATCCTTAATGTGCTGAATACCAATTTATTTAATACGTATTTTTATTTTTGTCTATTAGTTTACTACTACTATTAATACAATCAGAATGTCCTCTCTGTATTACCTATTTTTATTCCAGCTTTCCCCCACAGTTCAAAGACATGCATGTAGGTGTTAAAATGATCCTGTGTACCCCACTTAAGGCCCATAGTTATTTGGCTAGACTCCAGCCATGTTCAAACAACACCAAAGCAATAATTTAACTTTTGCCAACTCAAATTTCAAGGCTGCTCTTTTCGATCTTGAAGTGGAAAGTATTCATTATTTTTGCACAAACGATTAATCATTATTCTATTTCTCTTATGACCTTTTCCTCCCAATACACTGCAGGGCATAGATGTGTAATGAATGCAGAATATTTTAACTCTTTGGTTTATGGCTTTGTGCAACTGTAATCATAAAAAAACAAAACAAAACAATGAAATCCTTCATGCACTGAATACCAATTTAGCTGTTGATATTCTATTTTTTACTAAACTGTGATAATTAGTGACTAAGTCTGTGTCTAAGTGGAATCAGTATGTCCCGTGTTAAACTTAACTTTACTCCAGCTTGCTCCCACAGTTCAGATACATGCGTGTAACTGTATAAGTCTAATGCTGCTTTCAAGTGGTTTCGGGTTTACCGTACATACGAGTTCCAGACATGGAGGAGCACATGAACACCTCACCAAGACGACCGATCAAGTCGGATAAATCAGAATTTTAGAAGCAACACAAACTGCCCGAGTTGTGATGTCACTGAATAATGATTTGAGAGAGGATCTATAACGTATGGTTTTGTTAGTTTGATAGTAATATAGTGCTAGCTGCACCAAACGTCTTACTTAGGCAAAAATGAATGATATAGTTTAGCTCTTCAGCATCATTTAGTACTGTAACAATAATAATACATCGTTTTATATAGCGCTTTACAATTACATTTATCCTTCACTCCTCAGTCACACAGCTGCCCTGTGCACTCTGACAGAGGTGTGGCTACCAGTCTGTGCCTACGACCCCTCCGACCATCACCAAATACGAATCATTCATTCATAGGCAATGCGGGTTAAGTGTCTTGCCCAGGGACACAATGACAGTATATGGTCAGACGGGGATTAGAACCGGCAACCCTTCTGCCCCAACAACTTTTAATGTTTTTTGCTGCATCATCAGAAGCCACAAACAAATACAAATAATTTACAATATTGAACTACATTTTGACATTTCCAGATCCTAATTTCCCAAGCAAAAGGGAGTGAACATTCGGGTAAACGAGTTGCAATCTCGAAGAAAAATTACCACCGAACTGTTCGACATGCACTTGAAAACAGCATCAGCCCTGAAATTAACTGTTCTGGGCGTACTGCTGCCTAAGGCCCATAGTTGCTGGGTTAGACTCCAGCCATCTTCTAAATAAATAGCACAACATTTCAAATTGCAGCATCTTGCTTTTGCTAACGCTCAAATTTCCATTGCCAATTTATTCATACACATGCTTCATGACCTTCGAAAAGTCAGGCCGTGCTTATTTTTAGAAACTGAACAAAACATTACTGCGCTTTCCAACCTTAAAATGTAAAGTAAAATGCAGAAACAATTCATTATTATTCAATTTTGCTAACTGCCTTCCCACACAATACTTCCCAATGATGAATGCAGTATATTTTTATGCAGAGCGCTTTGGCATATTTTTTTAGTGCTTCTTTCCCCAATAACAGTGGTGATATAAAAAGCCCTGTTGATGGCTGGGGGTGCGGGGGAGGATGACGCTCTCAGCAGGAGGGCTAGACGCAGCATCTTGAGTTAAAACTATTTTTAGCTTATTGCGTTGATTCCTACCGGGCCGTCACAACACCCACGACCTCTCCGAGCATCCATTGTTACCTTGGTAGCCCCTCAATCCCTTCAGTCGCCAAAAAAACTGCCTCCGGTCGCCATGGAAACCTGCGGCTAATCAGTGTGGCAGTAGAGAGAACGCGGGGGGTAAGAGGGGATGGTTTAAGGGCAGATTTGGTGAAGATGGTAGGAGTTTGGAGAATGAGAGTATGATTAGGAGCTTTGGTGATGGTGGAAAAAAGGCATGTTTAATGCATAAGCAGGGGTTTTAAAAATCGAGTGATTGCGATGAAAAAGATGCCGAACAACACTTAACAAAAGCAATTTGGAACTAAAATGGGACAAAATGAAAGTGTATTCAGCACATCTCCGCCACATCAAATATTATGAGATAGCTATGACAACTGATCTCGTTGATGAACGGGGAGATGCTGCTGTGGCTCACTAGGTTGTCCATTTCACCAAGTGGTTTAGTTATGCCTGTTTGATGACCAAAAAAGTGGTCATCTGGTCAAGAGACACACACAAAGTTACTGGATGAAGCTGCAAAAGCTAAGCAAGCAAGCAATGTGACTAGTTCTCCTTTGACTTGGTTGGTTCTTCCTGATCATGGGCATCAACTTGTTATTCTGGATATCCCATACCAAAATACTGTTCACATTGACTGTAAACTTAATCAAAG
>JAVQKC010013916.1:0-14465 GCA_036025475.1 Philypnodon macrostomus
ATACCTTTTTTGGAGTGAAATGAAGCCTTTCCCAGCAGCTACCGTAAGGTTACACCTTTGTAATCACTTAACCGTCCAGCCCCTACTGCTCCTATGCCTGGTATTCACTCGTGCTTGGCACAATTTCTTCACTCCAATCTTACAGTCTACAAAATGCACTTCAGTATTTCAAAAGGCTAATATCATTGAGTAGTCATTCTTTATGTGTATTTATGATTTAAAAAAACAACATAAAGCCACTTCTTTGGTATTACTTTCTTTGCACAAAACAGTCGGTTAGTCATGAAGTTGTTATACATTCACACTCACTTGCACCCCAGTGCAGCAGCTGACTGTCTGCACAAGTCACTTCATGTTACAAGGAAGTCTACTGATATAATACATCAAAAACATGTACTAGAGTCAGGGTTTGCATCAGTATTATTTTAACAGTACACTTATTATAAATTATAGCTCAAGAGTACTTTTACTCACCTCTGTGAGTGATCCAGCTTTATGTTGAGGAAAAGGGAGATTTGGAAACCTTGTTTCTTTTTCATTTTCTAGATATTTCTCTCTTTTTTCATTTTGGGCTCTACACATTGTCAAAGTGAGTGTTATTGATTTATTGTTTGAATTTTTACAATAGTATGAAAATGTTTTTCTGGCTTTAGCTTATTTTAGTTCTTTCTTTTTTGAGCACACATGCATCTGTGCCCTATACGCATTTAACGAGGGTTGAGAATCGGCGGCAACACAAGGAATATAGCAGCATTAGCTTCTTTCAAATAAGAGGCTTGTCGTCAGCAAACCTTAAAATAGGCCCACTTACGGCAATGCCACACCATTGGTCCGCACTACCACCACCACCACCACAGTCGAAGGCAGGAGCCTGTTTATAAACTTGTGAAAATTCAGATTGCAGTACGTGGTAAAGGAAGTCGGCAATTATATTTGAATGTTTTTCACATTATAAAAAGGAAAACATTTGACATTATGCTCAAATAAATTGTTTTTTTCAGGCAGCCTATAAAACCACTATACTCCCCCCTCCCCCCTCTCCCAAGCACTCACAAATTACCTCTTGAAAACATCCGACACTCCAAGTCCCGCTTAAGGCTGCATTTCACAATCAATACCTTTTTACTGTTTAGCCAATCTGCAATAATAAAAGCATTACAGACTGGGGAAAAATAACACCAAATCTTATTAAACATGGGAGATGCTGTGTCTCTTCCTGTCTCCTGTTGCCGTGGTGATCACACAAAGCCGGATCACGGGTTCGAGGTTGGAACTGGTGAAAAGACGATCAACGGGCCTGAGATTCGCAGAGTATATTATGTGGCAAAGTTCGTGGCTTAGCATTCCTCCCCACTCTCTCCACCGTCCATGTATATTTCACAGCATTGTCTTTGTTATTCAGTCTGCGGCTCACCGGAGCACTCATCTTTATTTCATTTTGTGGCGTTTTTTAATTTTAGCCGAGATTCTGCTCTTCGTCTTTTTTTTTGTTTTTATTTGTGCACTTCTCTTCCTCCTCCGCACTCTCTCCCTTTTCCTGACAACCCCCTCTGCTGACTGAATCTACAATGGCATTGTGCAGCGTGCAGTCTCAAGCTTTCAGCACAGTAAACAGCCAACTTCCAGCAATCCCATTTCTGCCGTAATACTGAACAGGGCAAGGATAGGACTTAATATGGGGGGAAATATGTCTTAGTCCGGATGCGACAGAGGTGAGCAATAAGATAAATGAACCCTTTAAATAAAGAATGAAAAAGTTTTTCATTTGAACTATGAAATAATATAATAAGAATTGAACCTGCTTCACAGAATGGAGGTTGTGGGTTGAATCCCAATACCATACCAGCAGCAAACAAGCGTTTCAATTCTCCCTGGGAACTGGATAGCTTCTTTCCTCATCATGCAAAGTATAGGAAGTATAGGAAGTATAAGAAGTATAGGAATTGGTAACTCTAATTTGCCCCTAGAGTCTCAGTCAACCCTGCGACTAACTGGCCATGGTCCAGGGTCTACGCCGCCTAACGATGGAATCACTTTTAAGGCATAAATCTAACATTGGAAGCAGTAGTAAGTCCATCCAAGCAAGGTCCAACAGACAACGAGGAGGAAGTAAGCCAGAGAGATCTCACAGTACAGTAATCACAGGGCTGACAGAGAGGCACATTCATATCCATTAGAGAGTTTGATTCTCACAAATTTAGTTTAATACATGCATGTTTTTGGGGCGGTGGGAGGAAGCCGGAGTACCCAGAAATAACTCACACTAACACAGAGAGGACATGCAGACTCCACCCAGGGAGACTGCATGTTCTACATTATTATAACTGATTTAAAGCTGTGCGACCTGATTTTGTGAAACTTCCTCAGTCACTCATGTCCTTCCCAAACCCCTCCCACTGTCTCGCACATGGAGCATGCACTCCGGGATAAGGGGATTATTAAGTTAAGCGGTCTGGAGTTGGCTTTTAATACGTTGATCTAAAACATTGCAGTGAATAGGGGGCCCCACCAGCCCCACCAGCCCCACCAGCCCCACCAGCCCCACCAGCCCCACCAGCCCCATTATTCTTGGTTATATCGTTTAGTCCCTTGCTCCAAAACAAAAATCGTTAGTAGTAAAAGTGTTTGTTTTTTTCTATTATGCTATATTATTGACTAGTATTGATCTAAATAATTACAAAGGTGGAAAATCTGATAATATAATAATAATATTCTAGTACCCAAAAAAATCATCTCTACATTCAGCAGACAAACACTGCACTCTTTCACTAAGGGTCTGAGGTGAGCTGAAACCAGGCTGACAGGGTTCTGTAAATCACCTCAGTCCCACAGACACTGCTCCGGGTGAAGTCGAGCACAACATTATTCACACTGTGAGAGCTTCGGGACAGCTATTCTTTTAATACAACTTCTGCTAGTGGACAGTGTTGGTCAAGCATAAGTTTTTCCGAATCAACTACATGACATACATTCGAAAGCAAATCTCCTGATGGTCAGAGGTGGAGATCAAATTCAGGAGACGTAGAATCTCATAAAATAGTTTGCTAACTCTATTGAAGCATAAACATAATGATTCATCTATTATTTTTCTTCCATTCATTTCCGTTAGAGGTAACAGGTGCTAAGTCAGGATAGACCTAGGACCATGGGCATTTAGTCGCAGGGCTGTCGTAGAGACACAGACAGACAACCATTCACCCTCAATTTATTCAGGATCAATTGCGAATTACAAATCACAACACATTCAAGACTGCGTGTTGCCAGGCCCGAGGATTGAACCCACAACCTCCTTACTTTAAAATCCGAAGCACTAACCTCCATTGGGTAGGTAGATAGTGTTGTCATTACCAGCTTGAAACATATAGCTATTACAGCAAAGGTTGTTTCAACAGTATTTCGTCTTTGAGTCTGGGTTCTAGGTGGGTCCCATGGGATTCCCGTGGGACAAGAGTGAATTTTGCAACTGATACCAGGAGTGGGACGGGGACAAAATGACCGGGAGTGGGCAAAAAGGGGGTTTCTTGTATGCCATAAAACCACATGAAAAATGTTTCAAATTAAACCCGGACTTACCAAGTAATTAGGTCTAAACGAGGTGCAGAAAAGGGTTAAAGTAAACCATTGATTGGGGCGAGACAGGTGCACAAGAGTCTCATTTCAGTTTTTTTCAAAATAAAACTGCTAACCACGCATTTTGAAAAAAGCATTGGTTTTATATAGCGCTTTTCTGAATTACATTATTTATTCACAACACAGTCACAGCTGGTGGTGAGCTTTGAACTTTGGTAGCCTCAGCTGCCCTGGGGCACACTGACAGAGACGTGGCTGCCACTGCGCTCTTATAGCCCTTCTGACCACCAAACCACATTCATTCATAGGCAATGTAGGTTAAGTGTGATGCCCAGGGTCACAAGGTGCTCGATGTGCTCTGCCGGGGATTCAAATCTCTGGTTGCAGCTTATCCACTGCTCCACTGCCTGCTCCAAAGAATGAAGAATGCCAGTTGGCTTGAATAATGTTATTATTATTACACTTTATCAACACGGACAGAGCCTTGATAGAAACAGACAGCGCTTGTGTAGTTGACCAAGAACAGCCGGCTCACTTAAGTCAGAGTTGACAGAGCTTTAAGACCATCTCATTAGAGTTGGCATGGACTCAAGTGGCACATTAACCCTCGGCGCTACAGTCTAAACTCATCCACAGCCAGCAGGCCTGTGCGTGGCCTCTGAACTGCACCAATTAGCTCAGAATTGACTGTTGAGTTTTACACAGTGGTGGGTAATAAAAAGTTACATTTACTCGAGTACTTGAGTACCTTTTTGCGTGTACTTGGGTAATATTATTTTCAAGTAACATTATGTGGATTGATTTTCTACAATGAAATATTTTTTGAGTGACGTTTTTTCAGTGTGAAATGATTTGCACATTATGTAATATGGGTTTTTTTTGTGCTGGATGCCCTCCCCGATGCAATCCTCTTCATTTTTTGGGCTTGGTACTGGCACAAAAAGTACACCCGTCATGTATAGAATATACCTCCCATCATGGAAAAAAGTGAACATTTACACAAAAAAATCAGTCCAACTCGAAATATGTGCATTCAACTCACATGGACAAACTCACACTGATACAAATAAAAAATCTCAATACAATCTAAAATGTATGAATTAAAGCTCACAGAATTACAGTAAGCACTGGGACGGGGGCTCGAACCGACAACCCTCTGGTTGAAGGACATAGTTATTTATGAACTTTTTACATTATTTAGAATTTTTGTCTGTAGGATTACGTCAAAACAAAACAATTCAAACAGATAATTAGTAGTTTTTCGACCAAATCTTACTGAAGGGATTTTTGGGACTTTCGACTTTCCCCACCTCTGGCTAATTGTATATGTTATTCACAAAGGCCTAGAGGAGAAAAATAAAACAGGCTTGGCTATAAAGATTTACACTTTAACATCTATAATCTCAGTCCTATCTATAAGACAAATTTAAATGACTAAAACCCTGTAATGTGTACAGAGTAGGAAGAAGCCATCAGGGGTGATCTCTTCATAAAGAACGAGAATGAATTCATGAACGTAACCGTTTGGCTGCTCGGTCTAATCTGGGCTACATCAGATGTGCTAAATGAAAATAGGAGGGTGGGCTGATATCAACATGATAGCAACCAGGAACATGTGTTATCAAGAGCTGAAAATCAATTCGGAGTAAAACAGAAATCACTGCACTGCCAAAAGGTGCTCATGTACTAGGAGATAGAGCAAAACACATTCAGTGAGAACACACATGCCTGGAGTGGGTTTCATTTCTACAGAAGTCTAGTAGAAGTAAAAAGTAGTCATCCAAATACTTGCTTGTTATGGTATCAGAAAAAATAAGAGTAATGATGTGGTCGCAGAGGCGCTTTAGTGGCCACAATGCTGTCAGTCTGGACAGTTGTGGCTACAGGGGTACCTTACCACCACTGGCGTGTTATTGTGATGTGAACATTTCTATAAAATAATAGCTAGACTGATACATTATATTCTCCCCTAATCTCAGTAAAAAGAATGAGATGATGAGAGGGCTTGTGCAGTTATTAGCACATTATTTTATTATTAGCAGTTTTATTTTGAAAAAACTGAACAGAGACAATGCAATGGCAGTCAATTATGCCATTGCATTATCGATTTTTAGGCTTTTTAGCATGTGCTCTGCAATAACTGGGACAGCCTGAAAAGCTAACAGACTTAAAAACAGCTTTTATTCATGGGCAAATTCAATAAGAGATATGTTGAAGACATATTACTTTGATGAAACCTCTGTAAAGACAGAACAGGATGCTGACTGCAGTTCCTCTAATAGCCACCTGAGGCAGAATCCTAAAGATATGCACTATGAACACACACCGACTGAACTCACGACTGACACTGATTATGACGTATCGTATCTTACATAATGCATGAACAATTTATTTTAAAATAATGTATCGCCTATATGTAACTCAACACACAACAGCAGGAAAAGAACATTAATCAGCCACATTCATTTGAACATCTCATTCTAATCTCAGTTTAGCGAATGTGGCAATCTCCAAATAATGTTCAGTGGCTTCGGCGGAGGGCGTTCTGTAAGATGTAATAAACCTTGAGGCATGTAATCACGTATAAGGGTCAAAATGGGGCAGTCATTTGGTGTTTTTCGAGGTTAATCCCTCAACATGATGACAAGAATGATGTCCAGAGAGCAGTAAAGTCCGTCATGAATGATGCCTGGAGGTTTCAAGGAATCAAGGTCAAGATCAACCCAGAAAACCAAGTATTTTTTTACAATATAGTGTTCGCTGATGTTGGAGGTCGTGGCACATGTAACCAGATGTCCCTGTTTATGTTGTACTCAAAGTTGGTGGTTGTAAGTGTTACCTAAATGATTGAGGTCATGGGTGAAGAGAGCAGCTCACGGAGAGGAAATAGCTCCTCAGCTCAACAGTCCAACCGTAATAGAACCAGTCTGCACGAGACCTTCTTACAATACATATCCTTCCGCCCATGTAATTCCCCATAGTTTACTGAACCGCATCACAACACTGCATATAGACCCATGTATGTAAACTCATAAAATAATCAATGCAAAAATAAATCATCTTACATACTTCCCGCTCTTCAAATATCAAAATATGGTAGATTACAAATAAATCATCTTACACTACCATGATTGATTAATTCATATTTTTATTTAATTAAAGAAATACAAATGAACACTAGCAACCAACACACACAGTCTGTACAATATTTATGTATTTCATTATTTATATTTCAGCATTTGTTTCACATCTGTCCCAATTTGTCCTGCATTGTCCCATACCTAACACTAGGGCCCTCAGGACCCAAGGCAATCAAGTTGAGGGTTAGCATTCTGGCCAATAGGATGCAAGGGCTGTGACTTTATGAGATTGAAGCTAGTTCTGAAATGGAATGTGCTAGATTTTCCTGGTCAAGTCCTTGAAAAACATGACAGTCGACCAAAGTGCTGCACACAAGTCAAGGCAAATATAAATACAAACACAAATAAACGCACTTAGATAAAAACAGTAAAAGTAAACCTCTCAAACTGAGCCAAAGTGAAAAAATGTGTTTTAAGAAAGGACTTAAAAACTAAAAGTGAGTCAGCCTGTCTGATGTGCAAAGGCAACTCATTCCACGACTTATACCAGCATCAGAGAAAGCACGATCACCTCGAAGCTTTCTTTTAGTCTTCGGCACGAGTAGCGACTGCTCAGCCGACCTGAGAGAGCGCGTGGGGGCGTAGGGCTGAATTAGGTCGGACAGATAGTGTGGGGAAAGACCACGGAGACGTTAAAAAACAAATAAAAAGAATCTTCAAATCAACACAATAAGGAACTGGAAGCCACTGGAGGGACTGGTGAAATATGGTCACATTTGCGTGTTCCTGTTAAAAGCCGAGCAGCGCCATTAATTGCAGCAGAAGCAGAAGTAGTGAGGTTTGGCTAAATCCGGCATAAGGTGCATTGCAATAGTCAAGTCGAGTTGTGATCAAAGCATGGATTACAATTTCCAAGTAAATAGTTGCAAAAAGCTGGTCTTTACCACTGAGCTAATCAGTCAGGAACAGAAACGTTGATGACCACAATAGATGTTTCATTGTATGTTCAGAATTATTCTATCCCTCACCACAAATTAAGGACCATTCATACTCACGCAGAAACTCCACATAGGACTACAAGCAGTAATATTTATTATTTAACCAACATTTACCGTGTGTAATTGGCCACTGAGCTCTATATAATGTGAGCTTCAGATCTAGCTTGAGTTGTGAAACAGACGAGACAAGTTGGTACCTTTTCATGTGAACTGCAGGGAACTGCACACACACACACACACGCATACACACACACACATACATACACACACACATACACACACACACATACATACACACACATACATATACATACACACACACACACACATACACACACACACACATACACACACACACACATACATACACACACACACACATACATACACACACACACATACATACACATACACACACACGTACACACACACACATACATACACGTACACACACACACACACATACACACACATACACGTACACACACACATACACACACACACATCCACACACATACACGTACACACACACATACACACACATACACGTACACACACACACAGAGAGAGACATTGATAGCCGGGGTTGTAAACATGCTCGTACTCTCGACCAGCTGATCATCAAAGTGACGCTTGTGGGAGATCAAGTTAAAAGTAACCAGGTTTCTTTTTTGCTTTGTTATTTTATTGCAATAGTAACACGGGAATAAAATCCACACACTTTATAAGAAATCATTAATCTGTGAAAATCTGTGAAACCAGAGTTATTCAACTTCAAAATTGGAAACCCGTCAAAATGACTGGTAGTTCTAGACACACTTTATCTCCCACATTTGGTTTGTTCTGATCTGGTCACCCTTATTCATAAACACCCAAACCCTACTTCTTGTGGTGGTATTTTTTTACAAGCTATCCCACAGTCAATCTCTGTGATATCTTTTTCATCTGTTTCTTCCGTCCGTGCGTTTGGTGATTTATGTTTGTTGCCGTGCCATCAGGACACAACACCGTGCTCTCAATACTCGGCTGTCTGATGTACCAGGACACCAGATCTCACCGGGCCCCTTATCTCAACCGCGAGAAAACCGCACAGACACACAGAGAAACTAATGGCAAGGAAATGAAGAGTTGAAACACAAGGCAGCTCGAATGCTAAGTCTGGGTAGAGAGCATATGCAGAATGTAATCTACGTGGGTTTGACTCTATACAATAAGTGTGATTGTTGGACACATACAGCACATGATTGAATGAGGCGTTACTATTGATCTAGATATAGTAATAATTCATGTAATAATAAAACATTATGAATATTTGGCATAAACCTTCCTTTTTACGAACGTTTCCAAAAGAGCCCAAGAGCGGTTCAGAAACCCCTTTATGAAGAAGAAAACAACAAGGCCAGTTACGTCGCCCCGGATTGGCGTCACCGAAGCCCCACCCTGGAGTCAGGCCTGGGTTTGGGGCACTCAGGCCACCCTCCCGTGGACCCACCAACCGCAGGAGGAACCATAATGGGCCGGTGCAGTGTGGATCGGGTGGTGGGCAAAGGCGCGAGCCTCGGCGACCAGATCCCCGGACGCAGAATCCAAAAGTATATATATATTAAAAAAAATTAAAAATCTGCATTTTTTCCCCCAAAAATTCTGGTAATTGCATTTAAAATCAGTATTATTTTTTCCGGAACTTTGATGTAAAAACAAAAGATCAAACCCAAAATATTGTTCTGAATTATGCCACACAGTACACATTGATAATCCCTAAGCATCCACTTTAGTACTGCATATCTGAAGCACAGATTCTAAAATTCAAAATTCTTGCCTACCCACTTACTGACAGCACACATATCAGACAAAATCTACCTGGACCACTATTATTTGCTACGCTTTTAACGTGTAGTATCTTTTATAATAACGAGAAAACAGAATGTAAAAATCCACTTGAGAACAACTCTCAAAACTTTGTTCAAATTGTTTTTTTGAAGCAGTTAGGAGACATGTCTTTGTGGAACACCTACAATAAGTGGGGGGAGTTTGATTGACAGGCTTACGGGGCTGTGTGTTTTTACTGTAACTTATGAAACAGGAAGTGACAATAATAAAAACCAAACTTAACTTTTGTTAACGAGAGATGACACTTCCTGAAAATATAGTGTCTCCTGTGGCAGAACTAAAATAATAATATGTCAAGCTCCGTCTAATAGGAACAGTGTCACCGTTTAAAGTCAAAAGAATCATGAATTCCGGGGGTTTCGGAGTAAGCAGCTTTACAGGTAAAACTTTTAGAAAAATGTGGACGCTAGCTACTTCCAACTATACCATTTATAAGAGCATTTATTATGTAAGGGTTTTGTTGGGGAAAACCAACGCTATAATAATAATAATGATAATAATAATAATAATAATAATAATAATAATAATAATAATAATAATAATAATAATACTAATAATAATAATAATAATAATAATAATAATGGCTGACACTTATATAACTTTCAGGAAACCCAACACGCTTTACAATTAAGTCCATTATTCATTCACTCTATACACTACTACTTCTGTAGCCACAACTGCCCTGGGGCACACTGACAGTGACGTGCCACTGTGTCTGACCACCACCGAACACCAATCACACAACGGTAATGTGTCTTGCCCAGGGACACAAATAATGTATACACTCATCCTCGTGCGGGGATTCGAACCGGCGACCCTCTGGTTGCAGGGCAAACCAGTGCTTCAGGGCATTAATTTGTGAATTAATTAATCGGCATTAAATGTAGAAGTACCAAACTCAATCCAGTTCAGCGTCTTGATGATATGGAACTGTCTAGAAAAGTTCAAAAAGATCCGGAAAAGACTTTTTGAGTTATTGCGTTCAAAGCTTTAGGCCATTTATTAATTAATAACTCATTTAATATTCATCGTAGACGTTCCAAAATCAATCCAGTTTGGCGTCTTTGTGATATGTACCTGTGTGTAAAACTTCAAACTGATCCGGCAATTCGTTTTTGAGTTTTCTCGTTCACACGTAGGATCTGTGGACGCGGACCAACGAGATGATTCCATATCGTCATTTTGCTGACATAATTAGACATGGTATTCCACTCGTTTTGAAAAGCTGCCCTCTGGTCACTAGGTGCAGAGTTACAACCCCTCTTCATGACAACTCAACTGACCCCAAAAGTTTTCTACATGTATCCCAGCCCTTCAAAACAGAGGAACCTCTAGCTACCATTTCCACGAGTCAGATATCCCCAACACTATGTGGCTAGTATATGTTTTGACATAAGTAAAAAATATTATGTTGCAAAAAATGAAAAGTATGTCACCATATCTGTCCATAATATGCTCCACCAGTAGGTCATCTGCATCAGAGAGCCTGCAAATGAACTTGAGCCATTGGAGCAGTGGTCCTTTCAGCTATAAAGTGTAGTTATGGAGTCATGCACTGGCTCAAGCATCATATTTCACTGGACACACACTGAGAGTTTAAGGTTATGTAGTCTGGCCAAAGTCATGAGGAAGCCAGTGATCAGCATTCTCTGCTCGCTCCAGCTGGGATTTCAGTTGCCCTCCTTGTTTATGCTGTACCATATATTTCACACTAGTGTCTAAAGGGTGATTCTAAAAGGAGACTTAATTCTAACTTTAAACTCAAGTTCTATCATGTTGAAGTAACTATTGAAGTAGAGGTGAGGAGATATTCAAGCCCCTCCACTGCCACTACAGCAACGTCAAATCAATTTGTGTGGGCTACCACTTTGACCAATAGGAGTCTGATTTGATGCTATGGTATGGATATATATATATATATATATATATTTTACTTGTAGGCCTACTGTTTAAAATATAAATATATTCTGACACTTTTTAATATATAATTACCAGAACCACTTGTATTAAATATTAAATAATATACGTTACATTAATTATTATTATTTAATTATGGTAGAATCTATTTAAAAAGTAAAACTAAAGTATAAATTGTTCTTTTGTCTCTCTCTGTTTCCAAAGATCAGGTCAAATATCTGCCCCTGGGCTCTGACAATCCTGCTCACCAAACTACACTTTGACTTTGTCCTGTCTCAGCTGCCGGCTAAACGAAGGCACTGCAGAGGTAAAAGACTCCTCTCTCTGTGATTACTGATGTTTTTAGCTTCTGTCCAGTCCACACAGGCATGGTTTATGCTGCTCTGGAGTTAGCAGCTGCATTAGCCACAACTACAACACAATACAACATAGTTGTAAGTGGAAAACTGTCTTTTATCTGCCTCTTTTGCTGCCATGTTGATCCAATAATCTTACCCCTCAGTTATAGTCTGCATGAAAAGCTCACCCAAGACAGTCACACTCAGAGATTCATGTTGGGAGAAGTGTCTTGCCTCAACTTGTCACTACTCAAAAACCCGACAAAGTGGTCAAAGTGGAACCCGCAAACTCTGATTTGATGTTACTGTAGAGGCCAGGGGAGGGACTAAAGGAATGTAGTAATTATGACAGATTACATACTTAACATCATAGAACACGGTTAGTATTCATTTTCTTAATTTACATTTTTTTGGAAACCTCCGGACCACAGCTTTAACGCCTACATATTAAATAAAATCTGTTGGTGTATGCTATTTGCAGTTTGCTGTGAGTCTCCTTCACTGGCCCTGACCTAGACTGTTCCCAGCAGCCTGCTTCTGGGCCAACTTGGACTCAGTTAAAGGAGAAGTCGAAAAACCCATAGGTTCCTTGCACGCGCTCCTCTCCCTCCTGTGTGCCAACCCATACATAACTCCGTGGCAACAGCTAATTAACAAAAAAACACCAAAAAAAAAAAACACAAGGAGACTTACTTAATTCAACTGTGAGAAGTGCCATGTCTTGATCTAGTAACACCCATAGAGAAACATGGCAACGGGAGCCAGAAAGCACCAGGAAAGCGGAAAAAAGAAGTGAAATGTACCCTCCGTAAGCAGAAGTGTAGTTATCAGCTCACGCACAGCCAGAAATCCTCCTTTTTGTCTTCCAGGGCTATATTTTAATCAGTGGTAGAGTAGTAGGATCTGTGGAGGACAGACTGAGGGGTGGGCGATATGGGAAAAATATAATATGATTTTATTAAGATTAGATCACACTTGATTTGATCCCATTTTTAGTTGACTTTGTATTTTTTGTCAATCAGTGTTTAATTACAAACTAAAAATCGTGTTGAGTTATAAGGGGTGGGTGCTACAGTCCAGAGGGAAGTAGCCTAACTAAACAGGCATATACAGGGGGCAGAGTCTACAGAAGCAAATACGGTTATACATGGTTTATTATATCATTGATGATTGTCATTCTATCAAACTGTATTCTTGTAAAATAAAAATAAAAATAATAATACATTGTTTGCAGTCATCATGAAATCATAATTTTTTAATGCAATATAAATGTGATAAAATTAGTAATTAGCATATTATTTGGTAATTTTTGTACTCCAGACCTTTTCCAGTTGAAAAAAATCATACTTTTTGCGTAAGAATGTTCATGCATGAGGCCCATTGTTCTTTTCCAGCACCAAGATCAGAAGTGTGTGAGTATAGTGAAATGGAGTGATGGGGAGGCAGAGACTGGGGCAATTGTGAAGGTTTGACAGGCAGCTGCTCTGTCAGAGTGGTGTGAGATGAAAGGCATACTCGGGCACATGGAGACTGGCAGAGGTGCGAGGGGGCGCTGACCACATGCAAGAATCCATTCTCACCGATGACCTGTGCATGAAGTTAGGATCAGAATACAAGCAACTATGTGAGGCTGTCTGGTATATTGTGTTATTATCAAGGGACACTCTTTTCAATTGTGATTCTCAGTGCTTTCATTGTCATTGTGCTGGCTGTGCTCAGACTCAGACTCAAAATGAAAAAAAAATACTGTTATTTTAATGGAGTAGTAAACATACGAGTACCAAACCAAACACCTGCAACTGCCGGTTCAAATCCCCGCCCGAGCGCATACTGTCTTTACGTCACTGGGCAAGACACTTAACCCACACTGCCTGTGAATGAATGTGGTTGTGTGATTGTGTGTTTGGTGGTAGTCGGTAAACATGACAGAATATAAAATTGCAATATGTTTTCATTTCATCCGTCCATGTTATTTCTGTTTTTCCACCAAATTTGTACCGATCATACATTTATTAAGTGATTGTGGGAGTGCGCTGTGGCTTACCAAAGAGGTCACACTCGTACCAGGGTTACTCACAGTGTTATTTTTTCCTGTCCTATCTCTCAGCCTTGGTTTTCCAATAAATTCAATGCATGTCTGAATTAATGCGTTACAAGCCGTGCTGGAGATATTAAAAAATGATAAAAACTAATCTATTTGCACACGCTGGCGTCTGTGGCAGGGTCCTCAAGCCGCTCTGACCCTGAGCTCTGCCGCCCGCACCATGAGTTATGATATTTGGGGCTTCTTGGATTACACTTTAATATTTCATTACATTCTCAAAGTCCAGCTCGATACAGCTCCCTCTAGAACATCACTATTAATCATTAGGAGCTGTCCGGTGCTGTCTAATAACTCTTAACTATACCAGTAATACACAAACACTCTTATATTCCCCGCCTGTGTGAGAAAACAGCTTTGTCTGGTTTAGTCCTGGTCTAGAACTATATAGGTCTGATTAGTCCTGGTCTAGAACTATATAGGTCTGGTTTAGAACTATATAGGTCTGGTTTAGTCCTGGTTTAGAACTATATAGGTCTGGTTTAGAACTATATAGGTCTGGTTTAGTCCTGGTTTAGAACTATATAGGTCTGATTTAGAACTATATAGGTCTGGTTTAGTCCTGGTTTAG
>JAVQKC010013933.1:0-33970 GCA_036025475.1 Philypnodon macrostomus
CCCCCTCTGTCAGTGTGCCCCAGGGCAGCTGTGGCTACACAAGTAGCTTACCACCACTGGGTGTGACTGTGGAGTGAATGAATAATGTAATGTAAAGCGTCTTTGAGTCTTGAGAAAAAAAGTTAATGCATTATTATTATTATTATTATAATTAAAATAAGTCTGCAACACACTACGGTCGAGCGTTTTGTGCTTTAACAAAAAGGTATGAAAAATGGTTAGTTTTTGTCAGTATTGGTATCAAGTTTTAAAATTCTAGTATTGTGGCAGCATTAAGTATGTTTTGTTATCTTACTGTTTAAACCTATGCCAAAATGAATTGCACAATAACTTTACTCTATCTCCATCCACATACCCCTTGAATTTTGTTACAGAACCGTTCACATGTTGCTTTCACAGCTGACTCACTCATAAGTAGGTCAAATGCACCACGACTGTAACCAGTTGGTGAGCTGTGATGTAACTTCAGGCTTCAGGCCAGTGCTTTCCCTCCTGCCAAAACACTGTGTCATGTAGTGTTTTCCCACCTTTTGACCTAGTTCAAGTGTAAAAACTGTGCTAAAAATTCCCACAATCCCTTGCGCCTAAAGAGGAAATGAGATCAAACTGTGGGAAATGGTGGACACTTCCTTAAATGTGGCACATTCCTGGTGTCTGCTGCTTCTCTGAGACCTCTTTGTTCAGCTGATACTGATGTCATTGCTGTGCTGTCCCTGGTTATCTCCCTTTAACTTCTATGCTATTGTCTATTAGCCTTATAAATGAGCAAATGTTGTGCAGCAAAAATTAAGCACAAAGAGGGTTGGGGTCCATTGGTGTTGTATAGGGCACTATTTTTTAAATAAATATCCAAACAGACATTAATATTTCATACTGACACATGGTACTTTGGATATTAGGGCAGTTTTTTCTTTTATGTTGATGGGCCCAGTAATCACAGAGAAATTGACCCATAAAACACAGCAAAAACAAGAATCACATGCCTGCCCTCCAGCTCACTTAAAAACTATAGGCCTTTAGAATGATGTGATAACAGGTGAACACAACATTTTATAGTCTGTTAGGGCTGCCCTAGAGGTACTCAATAGAGAAAACCAATCATGCTTATTGAATCAAGGCAGTTTGCAGCTTCATAGACAGTCTAAAGCGTTTCTGTCTGTCAGATGGAGAAAGTGCAGTCTGTATTTGAGGACCTCCGCGGCCGTGTCCCCGATAGCACGGTGGAGAAGGCAGCCACTCGAGCCGCCCTGCAGAGCCTGTTGGAGTACCATGACTCCTTCTGTCTGGAGCTGGAGAGAGAGCAGTCTATTCTGGCCTTACTGAAGCAACTGACTCACAGCCTCAGAGGAGAGAGGGAGGAGCAGGGGGAGAAAACAGCTAACGGACATGAAAAGACACTGTGGCTGCATCAGATCAGTGACTACCAGGAGCAGTATGACAGGTAGGGAAAATTAATTGATGCATATGTATATAGGCATAGTCTATTTCTTTACTATTTGCATTATTCATGTTTGTTGTGGCCATTTTGTTGTTTAATTTGTTGCCTATTTTTATATAGCTGTGCATAAACAAAAATATTTAAAAGATTCTGTCTTGGGATGGGTTATTACTACATTGTGAGTGAAAGTTTAATTTTTCTGGAATCATTTTGACTGTGCTGAAAAAGTGTTTTTTGTAGGCTTTAAAAGTCTATACACTTGAACATCATCACTAATGTGTCTTCAGAAGTATTTTCTTTGAAAGGATTTTTTATTTGTTTTATAATAGGATCTTCTGAAGGTTAACATAAAAATGCCCAGAAAAGGCAGAGACAAGTTTCTCCTGGTTGTTTCATACAGCATCAGATGCTGCCTGACGTTTCCTTTTGTCATAAAAGACTATAATAATGCATAATACAGTTTATTTACATGTACATGGTTTTGTGTAGCCTCTTGCAGCAGGTTCGTTTTAGTCGGGCTCAGGTTCAACAGGAGCTGAGGGAGAGAGAGGAGGTGGAGAAGGAGCTGGGACTCGTCAAAGGCTGGATTCAGGACACGAGAGGGTTACTCCTGAGCCCCACTGCAGACTTGGACTCACTACTGCAGGAGCTCGAGGTACAATATACTTATTAATACTTCATTCATTTGAAATACTAGATACTATTCAAGTAATATTTTGAGAAAGCAATATTGTTATACATTACAAATATGGCTACATTACCCACCTTTTGCTTGTATGACACATGTAATGTTGCATGTGTTAGACTGCCCATGGTGAGGTCATCAGCAGGCGACAGAGCGTGGAGCGTATCACAGAACTACAGCAGTCGAAGTACCAGGAGCTCCAGGCCGGCCTCCCCTCGGAGCTCAGTATGCAGCTGGCTGAAGTGGCTCTGGCTTTGGGCTCAGCTGAAGATCAGGTGACATCTCAGAGCTACACCTTTAAAGGAATATCAAGTGTTAGAACTAATTACCTGATTGATTGTCTGAAGCAGGTAGTAGCTTTCATCTTGTGTGTACAGTATATGTTAGGTGAAATAGATTTGTAGATTTGACTTTTACCCAACAATTAGGAACTTATAAACAAAATAAATTATATAGATAGTGTTATTTATTTTATTATCCCCTAACCATCATCTCATGGAATAAGAAAAATAAGAAAATTGTGCTCAAAAAGTGTTTAATTTTAAGTTCTTCATTCACTATTGTAAAATGTAACTATTGTTTGCAGTTGTTCAAGCTTGTTCTTGAATTGAAATGCTTGGTATTTCAGGTCCAGGCGAGAGAAAGAGAGGTACAGCAGACCAGGGATGTCAAGCAAGATTTCAACTCCAGACTCCAGGACATTGAGACCAAGCTGAAGACCATTGCTCTAAAATTGGAAGACAAGAGTTGCGACCTGGAGGAGGCCAAAGAAGAGTCCAAAGTAATCAAGCAGACAGATTGACTAATTAGCAGGCAATTAACCCTTGCTAAATGTGCTATCCATTCTGCAGATGTTGAGGTTAATGTGTCTGTGAGAGTTGGAAAGGCATGGACTGAATGCTGCCTTCAACAGTGACCCACTTTAGTGAATTGTATTTCAGGTGGGAGTCAGAGCCCACCGTCCCACCTGTTCCTCTAATTTGTTCTTCTTGTCAGATAAATGGTCCTTTTTTGTTCATTTGGAAAATTAGGTTAAAACTAGGCTTTCTGGTGTTTTGCCAGATGGAATTACAAGATACTGCTCTAGCCTAGACAGTAACCTTGACTCAACTAACCTACCGGTAGCAATTTAACCTTTATTTTGTAACATCTGTAAATCCAAATTGTCCGTAGTAATTTAATGTAAGAGGGAATGGTCATTGTATGTATGTATGTATGTATTGTGTGTCAGTGTATGGATCCAGTCACCCATGAAGAATATGCATGCAAATGAATGAATACATTTATTTTGTAATGTCTGCTTCACAGATGATTTATGAGGAGTGTGAATGCTGTGGTCGGACGTTGGCGGAATTGGGAGTAGCAGTGCAGGAGTTTGGGGAGCAGAACCCTCTTCTTTGTAAACATCTTGGGGACGCAGTGACCAAACTCATGGAGATCCAGCGTCACACAGCTCAGCAAATTCAAGACAGAACCAACAGACTGAAAAAGGTGAGCAAAACTAAATGTATATTTAACTAAGTATGCTAAATATACTAGTCACAAAAAGATAGTAGAGACTTTCAGGTAGAGTTTGTGTAGGTTTGTAGGTTATATTGGTTATATAGGTTATATATTCTGTTGTTTTACCCAAATGTTCAAATATCTTATATATAATAACTTTTTGTCACTAGTATGTTATTACATACGTTTCACTATGCAGTACCAAAAGTAGGCAAAATTATAGAATTAGAATTAGATTTATGTATTGCTGTTTAAGGCACCCAAAGGGCTTTATATCTGAGTGGTGGTGGCATGATGCCTCAGTAGCCACCGCCTCAAAAGGGTAAACTACATAATAATTACACTAACAGTCATACATAAAGTAAAATATAATGATCAAAATATCAGTAGTAGTATACCAAGATGTTTTTGTTCTGTCTTGTGAGCAGGCAGAGAGACAAATGGAGGACTACCAGGGCATGAAGTCATTTATTCTGGGCTGGATTGAGAAGGCTGAATGTATGGTCACTGGTAACATCATCTGGAGCTCTGCATCACAGCTGCAAGAACAAATCCGCGTACACCAGGTTAGTTTTTAATGAGCCAACAGACGGGAGCGAAAAGTATAAAAATAATTGATAATTGCATGAAAATATCTGAGATTCATTCTACAACAATAAAGTAGACTATTTGGAACCTAGTGAATGTTAAGATAAGCTTAAAATGTACCACAACCAATTATGTTCCCAGACTAGCTTAGTTAGCAGTGAGATGTCATGTATAGTACAATATGATGGCTGACTTTAATTAGTGTAATTGCTCAACAGAATAGGCTTTTGGGCATTTTGAGTTGTAATTTATGTTCCTCTGGTGACAGGCCCTGCTCAGGGAGTGCAGAGGTCTCCATGGCGACCTGGAGGCCATGTTGGAGAGGGAGGGGCAGCTGGGCGAGGTGTTGCAGACAGACAGGTGGACCCAACAGGTGAAACATCTGAGCAGGCGAACGGAAGAGCTCCAGCAAATGGCCAAAACACGACTACAAAGTCTTCAAGATGCTGCTAAGGTATGGCTTCAAACATGGGAATTGATAATACTAAATGAGAAATGTGAAACTGTAAATTGCCCTTCTACAAATGTTTATTATAGCATTGCTGGCTGTACAGTGATATAAAAATTTCTGTGCATGAAATAAATAGAAACTAAAGGCCAACATTGCCATCTACTGGTTACTCTTCAGTAGTACATATTGAAATCTGCTGCATTTTTTTTTTTTTTGGCTTATGCTGCAGTAATCTGTCATGATAATCTTGTTGCGGTTCATCTGGTACACAGATGATTGTCTGCTGTTAATAACATTGTGTTTTGGAATGTGTTTGTCTCCCATTGTGTGTTTGGATTTAGTCCAAGAGGAAGACTTTTCATTTGTGATTTGCTTTTCTATTCTTTTTCATTAGTCCTTCCTCACCCTTTTCACTCATGCCTATTACAGATCTTGTTTCATGACAGGGTCCAGCAACTGACATTATTAGAGAATGAATGTTTTTTTTATACATTTAACCCTTCTCCTAGTAAAAGCATCACTATAACCTTTATAATTGGTGTATCAGTAATTATAATGAATTGTAATGTAGTTTGTCCTTTCTCAAATAAAAGTGAGACAGAAAAGAGAAAAAAAAAAGTATAGAAGAATTCAACTGTTAACTATTTTGAACTACCTTCTGTTTTGATCAATTCAGGACATGTTGCGTTTGGAGGCTGAAGTGAAGAGTCTCCACGCTGCTGTCGACCAAGTCCAGGTCACTCTTGCTTCTCCAGATCTGAACCGACTCAGCCTGAGAGAGCAGCTCACTCAAAGACAAGTAATCATCTACTTTTTTATTGTTTAAGTCATAATTGTCAACATTTTTAGACATCTAACATATCTATCTATTAGCGTGTGTTGGTGGAGATGGAGGGCTTCAAGCAGCAGGTAGCCGCAGTGCAGCAGTGTCAGAGCGCCCTCCGGCTGCCAGAGGAGGTAGTGGCCAGTCTCCCCATCTGTCGGACAGCCCAGACCCTGCAGCATGAGGCCAGTCAACTGCAGCATACCACCATCCAGCAGTGCAACATACTACAGGTAGAGGGAAAGATTATTACCAAAGTTTAGAAAGTCTAGAAATGTCATAAAAAGCTTGTTTTGATATGTTAGTTATTATTTTATTTTATGTTGTTACTGTGGGCCATATAGTCAAATGTGTTGTCGCCTAAAGCTCCTATTTGCTTGTATAGGCAATATCAGTTCAGTTGTGGACAGAAAAGTTACTCACTGGTCACCATTCAAAAAAGCTGGTAGTGCTTCAGGTAGTGTATTGTCCTAACATGCCTCTCAGGAATACCTGTGTTTTTGTTTAGCCTTCATATGGCCAATGTTTTATCACGGTCTGTGGTTATCAGCATGTTTTCTCCATGTTTTTTGAAGATTGAGACTGTCTTGCATGTATCACAAGGCATTTACAATAAAACAAATGAGACTTATCCTAAAATGAAGAATGAAGAATTTTTTGTCAATTATTGTTTTCAAGTTTTTTTTGTTTCTGATTTTCTTTGTATGATTTTTCTTTTCCCAGGAGGCAGTGGTGCAGTATGAGCAGTATGAACAGGAAGTGAAAAATCTCCAGAGGTTAATCGAAGAGGCCCATCGCATCATCCAGGACCGTCCCGTCTCCACCAACAACATCCAGGAACTGCAGGCTCAGATTCACCATCACGAGGTCAGAGAGGATACACTTTTCTACACATAATACATTTGTAACATTGGGAACTGAAATAGACTAATAAACTACACTTTTGACTAGTGCTTATTATTATAAGTAATAAGTGATAACTATTCTGTTGTATTATGTCCTGCTGATTGATATCATATGACTTCCAGTATTTATTTGCCATATGTTTACCCTCCCCATTCATCTTATAGGGGCCAAAAAGTAGTCTGCACATATAATGGGCCATAAGTGTTGCTATGAGCTGCCTATGTCTAAATATAACTGAAGTGTTGTGATATGCACTGGTTATAAATGAGTCATTGTTCTCATTTTAACCACAACCACATGGCATATTGCCTTTTAGCCATGGGAATAGCATACAACTTCAAAGAGTATTTTCTTATCTGATAGTCCATGTAAATATTTTACCATTGTTTGATAAAAAATGTACTGTACTGCTGCCCTAATAAGCCTTTTTGCTGCAGTCTTAGCTTGGCTTGCTGAGTAAGTCCTTTTAATCTCCTGTGCAGAGAGAGAAATCATGCAAGGGAAGGGAGGGAATAGTTAGTGAAGCAAAAACTACAACCCGCATTCTCACACAGGCAGGAGGTAAGACACTTCCTCTTAGCTATTTAGATCAAGTTTATTGAGCCACAAGATAAATTGCTAGGTTGCAGTAGCTCAGTTGCACACAATAAACAACCATAAAAAAGTGTAAGATAGTTTGACCAAAGTCACCAAGCAAGAGTTGCATAAGTAAAAATGGCGAGATGTTTGTATGGCCTTGCAGAATAGCTATGTGTTTATGTCTGATCTCTCAACTGACTACTCTACTGGCCCAGTTAGTCACGTGACCCGATTATCTGTGCACCGACCATCTGCGGGACATAGGGAATAGCGAGAGCGAGGAGGAGGAGGGTCAGAGCAGCTGTAGCCAGTATGGTCCTATAGCAAGCAATGTAATTCGACACCTCCTCTGTCATTCTTTCTTTTGTTACCCGCAATCTGCACTCGGGATTGGCAGACAGGGGGGAAGGTGGGGTTGCAGCCGGTGAGCTCACTTCCTGTTTTGTCCTTGCCATTTGTGTATGTGTGAGGGGAGTGACTGAGGGATTTTGAAGTGTTTCTGCAAGGCTCTTTTTCCTCGCTCTACTAAACATCCTGTCTTGTTAGCTGCTCTCTTCTGGAGTCACCCTCCTCTGTGCAACTCTGATTGGCCCAAAGATAGAAAAAATTTGGAGAGAGCGTGTGCAAGCCTGTGTTATTCCATTCTTTCTATTCACTGCGAGACCGGGGAGGAGAGAAAATGCATCCGCTCCACTTACTCATCGCACGCCGGCACTACATCAACTCAAGCAAGCAACCTAGGATGTATTTAACTAATTGAACTTGATCTATAGTGGACTGGACCTCTTGACCCTGGGGGCGTGGGGTTCTTTTTGTGTTTTTTATTTTTTTGCGGTGGATATGTTTTGACAGGAGTTGGCCCAGAAGATCCGTGGCTACCAGGAGCAAATCGCCTCCCTTCACTCCAAGTGTAAGATGCTGACGGTGAAGGCCAAACATGCCACTATGCTGCTGACCGTGAGTGAAGTAGAGGGGCTTTCGGACGGCATGGAGGAGCTGAGTGATGAGGAGTTGCCCAACACCACTATGGGAAATGCTAACTCTACCGGCTCCAAGCAGCTCCCCACACACCCCTCTGTCGTCATGGTGAGTGGGACAAACCTTTTTAGGAGATACACGCTGACTGGGACGCACATGTGGAATAAGCATGTCTCTGAAGGAGTATGCATGGAAACACTTTGTATGGCTATCACAGCTATAACATGTTTCAGGCTAATAATGACTTTTAAGCAGAGGTGGGTAATAAGTAGTAACTTATACTCAGATACATTTACTTGAGTTCTAAAAGAATACAATAAAACAGTATTAATATTCTTACTTGAGTACAGTCTTGGCTACTCTCCCCACCTCTGCCTTTTTACTTGAATTCTGCCATTTTTGCTAACCCTTCTTCCAAAGCAAATAATTGGCCATCTTCAACAGCCCTGCTCATTGGTTGTTACTATTCTTGTTGAATGCAATGCTGTGTCATTTCATATTACCCTAGATCTGTCTGACTGCCTGCTGCTACAGTGTGTATCATGATGGTTTATTTTTCCTTCAGGGCAAAGAAAGCGCTGAATGTTCTTGTTGTATTCTTGGTTTTAGTGGTTGTCTTATTCATATTTGTGTGCTTCCTCTGGCTTTGTTACTGCTGCTTAGTCTGTGCAGTCAGGAAACAGGATGTTGCTGCATGCGGGCTTTTGAACTGAGTATATTTGTGGCATTGATACAAGCTGATGTAGTTCACTGCTCAAGAATATTTTTCTTTTCAACGTTATGACTTTCCAACACAGTCTGCTGGTTTTCTGATGCTCTCAGTTGCGTTTGCATTGCATCATAAAGCCCGGGAAAAAACTCAACAGAAAATAACATGGTCCAAGTCAGTCAGCAGAGTTTTGCATTAACTGCCAAAACCAATAGGGCTTGGCTCACATTTCTGGTCGGCCTCTGTCCTAAAGCATGCAGCCACACACAACTGAGCTATTTTAGGGACAGCTGCTGCCACTGTAGGTTCTCCTCCCAAATAATGCCACCACTACAACATACTGTCTTTCACTTTTCACTTAGTATGCTGATTTTTTTCAGTCTGAAAAACTGTTTGATTCACACAAAGGTTCAGATTTAGTTTTTTCTCCCCTCACCACTGAATCAGGAAATGTCTCAGCTGTGATTTCAGACAGTGAAGTACTTCTGAAAGTGCACCTTGAACAGTTCAGTCTCTCACTTCCCAGAATGGGACGTGCCTTTCTTCTGATGCATCCTGTGTGGTTCGTTCATTCTGTGTGGTATTTGTGCTACTACAGTGAAATATATTACAGATCTGTATCCGTTGTTTTGAATGTGTGCTTTTGTATTGTCACTACAAGTAATGAAATCTAATTAGTTACTGATCCATGATTGTTTGATTACTTTCCAGTTACTAAGCGTTGTCTGCCTAACCTGCGCTCCCCATTAATTTATGTTCTCTTCTTTTCTCCTCCCTCCCTGCATTTCCTTTCTCCTGGTACTTTCATCTGGACACTCTTGTGTTGGGCCTGTCCTTTACCTGCTTCTTTGATGTTTTTGTTTGATGTGGCGTGTGGTCAGATGACAGCAGGCCGCTGCCACACACTGCTGTCCCCTGTCACAGAAGAATCAGGGGAGGAGGGCACCAACAGTGAGGTTTCCTCTCCCCCTGCCTGCCGCTCCCCCTCCCCAGGGCCTAACGCTGATGCACATCTAAACCAGGTACTGCAGACCCAAAGATCAGCTGACTCTCCTTTTTCATCATATCTCATAAAGCAACAGCTGCTTTACTACAGCAGTGAAAGAGGTCACTGAGGCAAATCCCCACAGGTCACAGCGCAGTTTACATTGCAAATTTAACTTCCCAGTGAAGTCATTTCATTACCTTGCCAGAACAATCACTGTTTGTCACAAAACAAGAGTATGTACCAAATGACACTGAAAGTACCAAACATGAGAAAAAGTGTTTTGTGTAAAGGTACTGTTTCCAGTCGTGTGACAGTTGCTGTGTTGCCCCTGCTTCCCCCGCTGCTCAGTTTAGCTTTGCTTTGATTTACTTTGCTTTATTATTACCCCTGAAATTGTATTTCATTAACTTTGTGTGCAATGAGACATATACTTTGCCTTCTCTGTCATGTTGTCTGCTGGTTACAGACAAAAATCAATAAGGTCAAAGGCAATGTCTCATGGGACTTTAACCTAATGCCAGTGAAAACCAAAACAACACTAACTCACACATACTAACAAATAAACCACCATTTGTAACAATACTATAATTACAAGCTTGCTTTAATATGCTTTAAATGTGTAGTTAATGTGAATAAATGATTCCTCAGGGACGAGGTAACCTCAGTCGAGCTCCTCTCCAGGAGCTGTATGATCCATCAATGGAAACTAATGCTGCTAACCTGGATGACCTGCAGAGGTCCTGGGAAACACTAAAGAATGTGGTATGTCTCAACAACAAACTACAACAAAAAACACTTTCATTTAGTGCTGCACATTAAAAAATATTTCAAATGTTTCATAATCCCAATATTTGGAATTACAATGTACAGCAAAACATCATGCTCTTCTCTCTGACAAAAATACATTTGATTGTACAATTCTATATAATGGTCTTTAAACTCAACATGCAGCCTAAATTTATTTCCCATGAGCTGCTAACAACAACTTATTATTAGCCTACATATTTTTTTACTTACAGATCAGTGAGAAGCAAAAGAGTTTATATGAAGCCCTTGAGAGACAGCAGCACTACCAGGAGTCACTACAGTCCATATCAACAAAGATGGAGTCCATTGAGGGAGCACTTAACGAAGGGCTGGAGCCTAACAAGAGTCCAGAGAGCCAGATGGCTGCACATCAGGTAAAAAAGAGGGCACATTTTTTCTGGGTCTAGTGAGAGACAGATAATTGTTGAAAACACTACTGGCAGCTAAGAAACTGGATCCATATTGTGAATGGGACATATGGGATGGAGATTGAAGCCAGGCATTCAAGAACAATGGGAATAATGGACTGTTTACACATAAATGGCAAATATCTAAAGTCTAAACATTTAATCAGCTATAGGACATGCTTAAACTGGGAAAACAGAGATCTGATTTACAAGTTTACAATTGCTGTGGCAATGGTGCCACAGCCCGCATGTCACTGTTCATGGTTGCTATGCCAACTTTGCAGCTACAGCGACTACAGTGTCTTTGTGTTAACTGTGCTGCCAGTGATTTGGACAAGCCACTATTAGTTTAGCTTAATGATGTCCTGCCCAGTTTTTTTTTTCTCTTGTTCCTTCTTTGTTGTGCTTTTTGTGTTTCTTACATTCTTTGGCTGTGTCACCCTAGGCACTCATGGATGAGATCCTGATGTTGCAGGAAGAGATTGGGGAATTACAGACGTGTTTTTCTGAGGAGTTGGCTGATAATGACAGTGATGGGGAGCCCGGCGACCAGTTGGCTCTTCACTCTACAGTCACAGTGCTGGGAGAAAGGATGGCCACCATCAGAATGAAGGCTTCTGGAAAAAGACAACTGCTAGAGGTTTGTGGTTTTAAAGCATTTGGTTAATTACATAACTTTAGGTTAGGGTAGGCGAGTGACTGCAACTTTAATAATAAGTCTTTTTCTATCATACTATTAAGTCAGGTTAATTATAACAATTATGGCTTATTTTTTTAAAACACACAAGAGACTAATGCAGTTTACTGATTAGCTAGTGGCAGAGTGACCCAAAATATGGTTTTATGCTGCTTTCTGGCTTCATCCTGTAATGATAAAAAGTAGTTATTTACTAAATTATTTACTTTTGACATTTGTATTTATTAGTTTCTTCCCAAAGACACACACACACAACTTGCATGCAATTGACTAACAGTATTTTTGAAGATAAACTGATGGAAAGTCGGCCAAAAAACCTACTAGTAATTATTCCCGGGTTACACACAAGTTGTATCTAATTTTTTTGGCTGATCAGGAGAGGCTAAGTGAGCAGTTGGAGGAGCAGCGTCAGGAGCAGGCGTTACAGCGATACCACAGTGAAGCGGAGGAGCTGGATCACTGGCTGCTGAGCACTCGGGCCACTCTCAGCTCTGCCCTCCAGCCTCAGAATGAAGACCTAGATATGGAGGAACAGCTCATAGACTGTCAGGTGAGACTCACTCGACTGGTTTTAAATTACAGTATCCTTCAGGGCCAACGACACATAAAAATAATTTAAGTGGGATTTATAAGAACATGTCTTGTTTAGGTCATGGTAACTTGACCCCTTTAAAGATTTATGCATCTACTCTTATGTGAAGCAGTGCATCTCTATTTTCTCTGTTTATTAAAACCAAGGCTGTATGTGCAATACCATTTTTGATGATGTTTGTAGTTAACCTGATAGCTAAATAGAAATGGTAACAGAAAATCTCACTCCAACCAGTTCATACTGCTATTGTGTCCTTAAGCAAGACACTTCACCCACTATGACTGAATGTGTGTTTGGTGGTGGGTAGGTGCGGTATAGCTGCTTTGGCTACAGAGATAGAGTACCACCACCAGTTTGTGACTCTGAAGTGATTGAATAATGATTTCAGTTGTAGAGCTTGTAAAGCAGTGCTTTTATTGCAATACTGTATAATATGACCAATGGCTCAATGGATATATCTGCTCTAGTCACAGTTACTGTGTGTGTGTATGTAGGTATGTAAATTCCCACAGCTTACCCTCTCCTCTCAAACATTCCTGGTCTTCTGTTTCTATGGATACGCCAGACCGATCTATGGTGTATTTGGACTTTTCTCACTAACTGTGTGTAAAAAAGTCTACAGGCATATCTTTGTTAACTGCACATCTTTGAACTACAAACCAAGTAGTTGAAATTCCAAAGTAAAAATTTGAATCACAAATTGATGTAGATTTGATTTAGTCCATTAGACCCAGTCAGAGGCCTTTTCCTAAGTAATTAGTCCAAGCACTTCAGTGCCAAACTGATCTTAAGGAGTGTCCATTAATTTTACTTGTGAAGGATACTGTAATTGGGTTCTTGACTAATGAATAATGTTACCTATTGCGGAGCTCAAGCAATAAAATGAGTGTTAGAAGTGTGTGTGTGTATGCAGCAGCTGTGAGACAGTAAGCTGATTAAAGCTTACATATGCTTCCCACAGAGCGCAGGTCTCAGGGTCTGTCTGTGTGGATCAGTCTCTCCAGGGGGTTCACTGCACAGAAGCGGAAAATATTATATTAGACATGGACTGTAATGAGTCATAGTAGGCTGAAATTATATGTTATCAGTTCTATGTGAAAATTATAATATTAAAGCATACAACTCCCTCTAACCTTTTCTATGGTATATCACAAATGCAGCATGTATGTGTGTGTACACAGACCAGTCATGGCATTAAGACCGCCTGCATATCATAATGTCATAATGTTATTACAACCTGCCTAATAAGCAGTGCCATATGCAGCAAACTGCAATGCACTGCAACTGCTAACAGGTGCCACATCGAAGAGATTATCTGTGTTATTAATCTTAATGCTATGCCAGATTGGGGTAAACCAAGTGATTATAATTTTCTTGAAAACTACAAATTTAAGTGTTAGTGTCTGGATTGTACTGTGCTTCTGCTGTGGTCAGAGGATTCCTGGTGGAGAATCACAGTTCTATTGAGGGCCCTTGTATTATGTTGTCAAAGGATGGGGTACAACCCCAATCCCCCTTTTCCTCACATCAGTACAATTGTTAAGACAGTTCTTTTGAAAGGGGAGGGTCTCCTTTTTACTTCTTTTTGTTGTATTGTGACAAGAGTGATGAGGATTAAAACGTTGGTTTGAAATGTTCTACCAAAATATATACAGCCTCAAAGCCATGTGTCAAAGTATAAAATGTCTTCCTTTTTATATTTAGCTGGACTGTCCAGAACTCCTACTTTGTAACTCAAAGAGCTTTTATCTTTTACCAATATTACAGAATCATTACTTTTCATGCATTTACTTACTTTACGAGTTTGAAAGACATAAAGTTGATTAAAGTACACAGTCTGCTGTTAAATTGGGTCCCAAGCCTGGATAAATAAAGTTGCATTAATTGTGTTTGTGTCTTTGTAGAACATGCTGTTTGAGATCGAGGCGAAGGTGTCATATCTGTCAGAGCTGTCGGTCCACAGTGAGAGTCTGTTGTTGGAGGGACGTGCCGAGACCAAAGGAGAAGCTGAACAACTGACGCTAAAGCTACGCTCCCTCAAAGACAGTCTACTGGAGCTGCAGCAGATGCTTCAGGACAAACAGGTTGACATCCAGGTAATACAACGCAAATATTGTGTACACTTGATGTGCTGTAGGAGTGGAGTCTGTATGTCCTCTCTGTGTTACCGTGGGTCCTCTCTGGGCTTCTTCCTATCAACCAAAGACGTGCATGTGTTAGGTGAATTGGTGGCTCTAAATATTCCTTTTTGATTGAACAAGCCTGAATGGTCATCATCTGTGTCTGTGTCAACCCTGCAACTAACTGGTCTTACTCCAGGCAACTGAAATAAGTAGATCATAAAGAAATGAATCTGACAGTTTTATTGTGTTGTGCTGTGCTATGTTGATACTAGGTCACAGAGTCAATAGCACTATTGTCGAAATGGTAAAGTCATGTGAGTCTTCTTCACTGTTTTTTCTATGGAACAACAAAGCCTATTTGTTAACAATAGACTGCTGACAACTGAAAAAACCATGCTACCTCATCACAAGTATACACTACTGCGACACTGCACAGTTTTAAACATTTTGCCTTTATTATTTGTTTGAATTGAAAAAAAAGAACCCACATTTTTCAGTTGACTCAATGGATAAGCCTGTTGACTTTGTGACTGGTTACATTCCTTTGTTGCTTAGACACTTCATATCACATACAGAGAACTAAAGCACTGTAGGGAGGAAAGAAACATGTGTTTGAGAGATAGCATATGCAAATTGAAAAAAAGTTTTTTATCAATATGTATGATTTCTATGGCAATTATATAAAAAAATGGATTGACACGAACAGCCCAACAAAAAAAGGCTCAATCTTGGAAGCGACAGAAATGATAAACCTAGAAAGAATGGGCTAGAAAATAATGAATACTTTGATATGTGGGGTCCACTACATGATTACCTTGCTTGATGCTCATTGTTACATTTTGTTATATGATATATACGATATAATTTTGATTATATGATAGCTGTAAATAGGTTAAAAATGTTGTTTAATAGCTGACACTGCTGATGTGGGGGCTACATAATAAATGCATATGCCCTCTTTGTTTGCTACAAAGTACATACTTACTAAAGTACATGATTTTTTAAATTGTAATTCAATAGTACTGTTACTCTCTTTTTCCCAGGGTTCATTGCAGGAGCAGGAGGACAGTGAGACTAGCTCATCCTTATCTCAGAGTCCAAATGTTCAGGACTGGCTTTCTCAGGCTAGATCCTCTCGCACCCAACAGCATCACGACAATTTGCTCCGACAAAGGGTTAGATCACTTTACCCCACTACTGCATATCTGAACTATTGTTAAAATACATAGTTATAATATAAATAAAATGCATGTAATTTATAGGAGCTTCAGGCACAAGTAGCCGAGCAGAAGCGGCTCCTCCAGTCTGTAGCCACTGTTGGAGAAGAGGTCCTGAGTCAGCAAACCACACCCAATGGGGACAGGTACTTAATGCTTTCTTGTTGACACTACAATCTCATTATACGTCCAATAAAAGCTGTTCTGAGATAAAAGATACAATCTAAAACCCATTCATCTTGTGTCCCTCCAGTGAGATGTGTGTCCCTGGAGGGGTATTACTGGAGGGGGATACTATGTCTCCTCTGGAACAGCTGAGGCAGCGCTGGGAAAACCTCAACAAGGATCAAAGCACAAAACTGCAACTATCTCTGAACTCGCTTGAACAAGATCAGCTCAGTCCGGTAATACATTTATTTAATTAATTATACACTAAAGCTAATTATTGAATGCACTTGCCTGAATTTTAATGTAATTATATGTGTTTTTGTGTATGCAGGTCCTCCACCGGTCTCGTCTGTCTAGTCCTAGTGTGGTTTTCAGAAGTGATGCTTTGATCCACGACTCTCGTTCTCCTAGAGCTCTGTTTGAGGCATGCAGCCAGACGCTAGAGCGAATAGACCAAGAGGTAAAATTGTGAACACTTGTTGTAACAGACTCATTTATTCTTTATTTACTTATTAGTTCATATTATTGTCCATTACAGGCTGGTGGGGACAGTAAATCGGCCTTGTGTTTTGGAGGGGCCACAGTTCAGCAGGACCTGTACACAGCTGTGTCGGCCGCCTCGTCCTGGCTCGATGCTGCAGAAAATCAGCTTCTATCAGGTCCAGTGCTGCTGTCTGAAGACACAGAGATGCAACTCAACAGTCTAGAGGTAGGAAGAATTGAAATATGTCTGTTGTCTCACCATAGTCAGTAAGATGGATTTTTGCGAGATTATTGAGTTTGCAAGCTATGAAAATTGAAGTGGTTGGTTGTTTGACATTTGTCACATCTTAACAGGAGCCATTCCATATTGAAACGAGTAGAAATAGTGTCATATAAATCATTAATTGTATTTTACCATTACCTATTGCTAAAAACCCAAAAGTGAGTTTACTAGTAATCAGTTAACAATGAGAAAAAGAAAATGACATTATTTTTTGTGCAGGGTCTGAATAAGCAGCTGAAGGAGATGACTCGAGAAGTGAACCAGTGCAGGGATCTGTTAGGGGGAGGAGCAGGGCGAGTGTGCGCAGGGGACGACAGAGTTTTGATGGAGGACACTTTGGAGGGTCTGCAGGAACGAATGGGCCTTTTAGACTCAACACTGGACCAACACTGTGACGGGATGAGGGACAAGCTACAAGAGCACTCCACTTTCCAGGTACACGAGTACATATTGCATTGCACAGGCCAGCTTTATAAGATATAGTATAGTGATGGAAGGTTTATCTCATTGTTTTTGTACAATCTCTTCAATTTCAGAGTGAACTTAGAATGATGTTCACCGCTCTCAGTGAAAGCAAGCACCAACTGTTACAGAAAGTGGCTGGCACTGTGGACAGACCCGCATCAAAACAATTAGAGGTATGAAACACAGTACATTCACATTATTTCTAAATACATTTTATGATAATTTAATAGAACTGTTTTGTTTTTAGACATTGTCAGAGGTGGAGGACAGTTTGAAGGAGTTTGAGCAGCGTGTCACTGAACTTAAGGCCAGAGCAGAAGGATTTCAAGGCGACCAAATATCCAAACAGGACCTGCTCAAACTTCAGGTAATGTTACTTCACTAATAAATTGTAATTAATGAATCGGTATATTTACTGAAATGTATGTGTGCTTGTGTAGGATGTGTATGAAGAGCTAGTCCTGATGGTGGGGTCCAGAAGAAGCAGCCTAAACCATGGATTGTCTCTCAAAGCTCAGTACGAGGCTGCATTGAGAGACCTTACAGAGCTGGTGGATACGGCCCAGGACAAGATGGCGGCTGACCAAAAGATGACTGTGGCTTCTGTTATTGAGGTCCAGATGTTACTGGATAAACACAAAGTAAGATGATCAATATGAAAAATCTCAGCGTAAAATACTAGAAAATAGATTGATTGATGTATTGACTTCTTTGTAACCATCTTTCCAGGAATTCTTTCAGGGTCTGGAGTGCCATTTGATACTCACACAGACGTTTTATAGTAAAGTGTCTGGACTAATATCACAAAGAGAGAGTCAGGCATTGGAGGTAACTATGGTCTCAGCCCAAAGTGTTTTAAAACAAGCTCACAGACGAGGGGTGGAGCTGGAGGGCATACTCGAGGTGCGTTTTACCGATAAATTTCATCCAATTATTTTTAGATACAAAAAAATATAAAATGAACTGACATCTTTTATGCAATATGTTGATACAGTCATGGAGTAGGCTTGTGGAAGACTACCAGGAGTTGTGTAAGCAGCTAGAGGCCGTGGAAGGCAGTATACCCTCTGTCGCTCTGGTAGAAGAGACAGAGGAGAGGCTTGCAGAAAGAATCAGTCTCTTCCAGGTAAATGCTGGCAAATATTATGTGTTTGAATTGTGCATATACATTACATTACTGGTTTGTATTTCTCTTATTAGCGGCTAAAGGCCAGTCTGACGGAGCACCAACCTCAGCTGTACCAGGTGCTGGAGGAAGGGAAGCGTCTTCTTCTGTCTGTGGGATGTTCAGATCTGGAGAACCAGCTCACTCAGTTAGGAGAGCACTGGCTTTCATCTACAACCAAAGTCAACAAAGAGCTACATCGACTGGACTCCACTCTCAAACACTGGAGCAGGTCAGTGTCTGTAACAAGCAGATTTGGTTCATGTTTCTTTTTATAGATCCACTTAAATATGTTGATCAGAAAAGGCTTTTCAAATTGTACCTGAGAGCAGTCATAGTGGTTGTCAACATTTGTCTATTTGCTTTAAAATACCAGGTATCAGAGTGAGTCGGCAGAGTTGAGCCAGTGGTTACAGTCAGCTCTTGGTCGACTTGAGTTTTGGACAACACAATCTGTCACTGTACCTCAAGAACTGGAGAACGTTCGAGACCATCTTTATGCCTTCCTTGTAAGTCATAAAACTGCGCTAGTTACAATAGCATTTGTAGTATTTAGCAACTAACTTAATTTTTTGGGTGTATCTCTGTCCTGTAGGAGTTTTCTAAGGAGGTGGATGCCAAGTCATCCTTGCGTTCTTCAGTATTGAGCACAGGCAACCAGCTCCTTCGATTGAAAAGAGTGGACACTGCTGGTTTGAGGACAGCACTGGGACACGTTGACACTCAGTGGGCGGAGCTACTGACCCGAATCCCAGTTGTGCAAGAAAAACTCCATCAGGTCTGTGTAATATTAATTAAAATACAATTATGTTTCTTTTTGTGGAAAATGATTACTCTAAATTGCTAAATAGTGAATTCATGTAAGAGTGAATGGCTGCGTGTCAGTGTCTTTTTGTAAGCCCTGTGACCAACCGGATCCACTGTGTGTCCTGCCTAAGGCCCATAGTTGTTTATTTTTTATACTCCTGGCAATTGCAAAGATAAATGAATGTTATGTGTGTATGTTATGTATTTTGATGTTAATTGTTTTCCCTTTAGTTGCAAATGGAGAAGTTGGCATCACGACATGCCATCACAGAGCTGATGAGCTGGATCTCACTCATGGAAAACATCATAGAAGAGGATAAACGCAAGATTTCAGAAGCAGTTGGTTCAGAGAAGGTCCAAAGCTTTTTACAGAAATATAAGGTACGCATCTCAATCAGTACCAACCGTACCGTTTATCTTATTGTCCCAGGCTTCCTCTTCATTGGAACTCATGCTGTATTGCCTATGTCACAGGGTTTCCGTATAGATCTGACATGTAAGCAGCTGACGGTGGACTTTGTGAACCAGTCAGTGTTGCAGATTAGCAGTCAGGATGTGGAGGGAAAACGCAGTGATAAGACCGATTTTGCAGAGAAGCTCGGAGCCATGAACAGACGATGGCAGATACTACAAGGACTGATTACTGAAAAGGTAAGCATGGAGTAGTAACCATGACAACACAAGATATCCATATTAGGTTAATGTAGTATTTATAAATACTGTGATAATAATTGTTCACCCTTCCTTCTCGCAATGCTTTTATTATGTTCATTTTATTAGATTCAACTATTAGAAGGACTTGTTGAAAGTTGGTTGGAGCATGAAAATGGAGTCCAGGCCTTGAAAACCTGGCTCACTGTACAGGAAGAGAAACTGAAGAAGAAACACAGGATAGAGGATGTTGCATCGGTTCAGAATGCACTTAAAGATTGTCAGGTAGATATACAATTAGGCCATATATTACATACCTATATTTATTTGTAGTTTAGCATGTGAACATTGTATTGTTTTTACAGGAGTTGGAAGAATTAGTGAAGGAAAAAGAGAAGGATCTAGAGAGGGCAGTTGAACGTGGAAATGCACTGATTCAGAACAAGAAAGAAGAGGCTTGTACCGCTGTCAGAGAGACCCTACAAAAACTGAACCAGTCCTGGGCTCATCTTGACCACATGGTTGGTCCTATTAAAACATTATGCAATATATATATGTTTTTGTATGTTATTTACACACTTGGTTTACATGTCAGATAAGTCAGATGAAGGTGAGTCTGAAGTTAGTCCTCGAGCAGTGGACATTGTACCGAAGAGCTGCAGAAGAAATTAATGGATACTTCATGGAGGGAAGGTACTCTGTGTCCAGGCTACATCTTCTCAATGGGTCTCTTGAGGCAGTCCAGCAGCAGGTCGAAAGTCTAGAGGTGAGAGGCCAACCAACCATTAAAAAGACTATTGGAAATTGTGGTGTCCATAATTGAGTTATTCTTGTTGTTTGTGTACAGAATTTGCAGGAGGAGATGGATAAGCAGGAAAGCAGTTTGAGAAAGTTTGGGTCAGTAACACAACAGCTGCTGACAGAGTGTCATCCGTCAGTGGCAGAAACTCTAAACCGAGCCCTACAAGACGTCAACATCAGGCAAGACACTCACTGACCACTTTATTAGATTTAAATGCTTAAATTCATGTTGCAGCCTAATTAGTCTATTTTATCTGGTCAAGTCAATGGATGTAGTCATGCACAAATGTTCAAGACAAACCTCTGAACCATCTCTGAACACAAAACCTAAAGCAGATGGGTTACAACAGCAGAAGACCACACTTAGTACAAATTTATTAGGTACAAGGTCTAAATTATATAGGGGCCAGTGAGTGTAGATTAGGATATGACCTGTATTCAGTTAATGTTTATTTTGCTCTCTCCAGGTGGAACGGTCTGCTGGAGCAGATCTCAGAGCAGTTGAGGAGCAGTAAGGCATTGCTGGGTTTGTGGCAACATTACAGGACGCTGTATGGCCAGTGTGTGATCGCAGTTCAGAAACAGGAGGAAAGAACTGACCGTTTGTTGAAGAGTGCCACAGACCGAGAGATCTCAGAGGAGGAGAGTCGGGAATGGATGAAGGGCTACGATGTAAGTGGAACTGTGCCAATCAATGTTTTACTGAATACATTATACAGACGCACATAGTGGTTTATTCTAATGCCTCTCGGTTGTGGGTATGAGTCTGAGTGGAGTCTGCGTATCTTTGTTACTGTGGGTTCTATGGGTATAACAGCTTCCTACCACTGTCCAAAAGCATGCATCAGTTACTTTAAATAGCCCCCAGTGTGCAATTGTTTGAGAATGTCTCTTTGTCAGCCCTGTCACTAAAAGGCCATTGTCCAGGTTTTACCATGTAAGACCCATCGTTGTGATAGGCTCCAGTCACCGTCAAGAAGGCAATGAAGATTAATAAGTCACATTATGCCAAACTGTAAGCGTAGTTTTTGACATATTTCACATTTTTATCTTTAGATTGCAATGGGAATTTCAGATCAGTGGATAAGCTCAGAAAGAGTTGTCAGCTCAGTTCAATGTTTCACAAAGCCTTTATTGCCCGTTCAGCATACCAAATCACAGCCTGTTCTTTTGTCTGTTTAAATGTAGATTCACTGAACAATCGAACAAAAGCCTTTAAAGGAGAGAGCTACACAGGACTGACAGGCTCCTGATTTACACTACAGGGGTGCCCCCATGTCACAGTGCACTCGTAGAGCCATGCTAGGCCTTGTCTAGCGATTTTCTAAGAATTTAAAGTGACCATATCATACTAATTGTATTTTTCTGAGGTTTCTACCACGTTATAATGTTCCTACTCACAAGTGTTTCATTCATACATGAGTTTGAGTACTCTTTTATGTTTTAGGATCTTTCCAAGAGCTAAAAATACTTGGGTTAACTATTTTACATTACTTGCTACTTTCCATTGTTTGTAGTGGATGATAAATAGAACTGCTGCACCTAATCTTTCATCGAGAAAAACTAAGCTAAAGCTCCCAAAAAGATGTTTCCATTACATTTTGCTCTTTTGAAATTAGAAAAGTTATCCGCTTTAAAGATTTTGGTTGCTATATCTGTGGTACATATAGTATCAGATGTTTAGAATTATATCAATATATTTCTGTTGTAGGATTGCTTCAGCGACCAGGCCTCTGTGCAGCAGTCGCTCGAGCAGCTGCAGACTTTGGGGCAACAGTTGAGGAGCCAAGTGGACACCTCCTTCTCGGCAGCTCTCCAATCGGACCACCTGTCACTCACACACCGCTTAGCCATGCTGGAGCACGCCCTCCACAGACAACAGGAAGTACTGCAGGTGTTTATCTTAAACTAATATAAACTTACCACTCAGAATTTCACCACATACTGTATAGTTATTAAGTAAATTGCATTGTCTCTTTTTTGTTTCCAGTGTGGCTCTCAGTCATGTGAAGGTTTCAGGGTGCAGTTGAACACATTGGTGAGAAAAGCAGAGGAGGCTGAGGAGGTGCTGAAGGAGCCTGACCCCATCGGCCTGTCTGATTTAACAGCGATACAAACACGTATGGACAAACTCAAGGTAAGATTAAGATAGATCTTAGAGTTATATACAGTATGTAGGCATCATTTCATATTTATACATTTATGTACTGTATATAGGATCATAAATGCTTTGTATTTTTGGGCCTTGAGTTGTTGTGAATTGTGTGCTGTTTTCATAGGTTCACTTGTTGAAGTTGAGCAGTCTCGCCGCTGACCTGGAGCGGGTCAATGATTTGGTTTATCGTCTGCCCGTCAGCGATAGAGACGTCAAACAACTGCAGAGTCTCAACAGGTCCTGGGCCACTCACTCTGCTCACCTCACTGAGAGATTCAGGTACACCCCGTCATGAGTTATCTAATCGTAAAGTGTGTGAATAGTTTTAATATGCTTATACTTCTTTATACTTTTATATATTTACAGTAAACTTCAATCCATGATTCTCCAAAATCAAAGTTTCCTCCAAAAATGTGAGACATGGATGGACTTCCTGTCTCAGACTGAACAAAAACTGGCTGCTGAAATTTCAGGAAACTACCACAGTCTGCTGGAGCAACAGAGGGACCATGAGGTAGTGTCACTATTTTATAAACATTTCTTGGGCCTTTTTCACAACTACAGGACAATAGATAAGAAATCATGGAAGAGAGAGTAGGGGGAGACATTTTGCAAATTATTATCTGGTTTTGACATTAAATGTTTTCACTTTCAGCTGTTCCAGGCCGAAATGTTCAGCCGACAGCAGATTCTTTACTCAATCATCAGTGATGGGCATCATATGTTGGACCAGGGACAAGTGGATGACAGGTAATCACATATGTAACTGCTCTTCAAGTTACATCACATGGATTACCTTGACTTTTATCTCCAAATTAAGTTTCTTTCTTTTAATTTGTTTGTGCGTTGAATTTGTTCCATAGAGATGACTTTAGTGTGAAGCTGGCCTTACTGGGGAACCAATGGCAGTGTGTGGTGAGGCGGGCTCAGCAGAGGAGGGGCATCATCGACAGTCTGGTGCGACATTGGCACAATTACAGAGAAATGTCCGAAAAGCTCCTGCACTGGCTCCACGAAGTGTCCAGTGACCCGGACCTTCACCAGTCTGGAGAGTGTGTGTCTCTGCAGCAGGCCAGAAATCTGTTAGATCAGATACATGTGAGTTATAGCACACTTAATAGATTAAACACTCTATTGCCACTGTATTTGGTAGAACATTTAAAATCTTGTGTCAGCTCAAATAGATAATCAAGAAATGTGGGGATTTAAGTAACATTAGACTGTGGACCAAGTAAGAAATTGATCTAAATTGATAACCACACAAAACATGAAGCAGCTGGTACAAGGTCTACCTAATCATCTATTTTTATTAAGCTTGTCGGAGAAGTGCATGTATTTTGAGGTCGCTGGAATGGCATTCCTAGTTAATTTATATTCTGCAAGACCTCATCGTCTTCTAATATTCACAATCTTCCCAATTCATCCAAGCCTCTAGATTTTAATCAATCGATCTTAATTAGCGTTCCTCACTAATAACCCTCTTCCTTGTCCTGTAGCCTCCCGTAGTTAACCCCTTGTCCTGTCTGTCTCTGTCCTGGGTCTTACAGCTGAGGGAGAGGGTGCTCCATAGACAGCATGGGGTCTATATCCTGACAGTGGAGGCAGGTAGAAGTCTGCTGATGTCTGCAGACACTCAGGCAGAGTCCAGCCTTCAGACAGAGCTCATGGAGATTCAGGACAAGTGGAGGCACGCACACCACCGACTGGACCAGCAGAGGAGGGAGCTGCATGGCCTGCTCAAGGTCAGAGGACTCAAATAGTATTATTGCAAAGAGATTTATGGGTTCAGATTCTTGAGATTGTGGGTGGTTAGTGCCATCCAGCAAGGGTGTGTAGTTGCTGGGAGAGTCGCTCATGACCCTAAGTGGGAATAAGCAGAAGTTAATTAATAAATAAATAAACGATTCTTATTACATTTGGTCATTTCCCTTTTAAAGATATGAGGTGTGCAGTGCAGTACAATCAAGCTTTTCTTTGGCTTACTTTCTTTTTGCCCAATTTCTGCTTCAGCCTCAAGGGGCATAGTCCAACTGAAGGCAAATGAAAGGGTTACATTGTCCAACTAATCCTGAGATTTTTACTGCCTCAAATCGTGTCAGAACCTAATTAGTTCAAGATTATTAGATGCATTTCTGTGTGGGGCTGTCCTGGCTTCATATGGTTGTAGCCAGTTGGTACAAGATCCCAAGATGAGAACACCCGAGTTTATGTAGAGATGACTGCATGTGTATTGTTTTAGTTTGTTCTTGTGTAAGTAGGACATCAGTGTGTAGAAGATTGTGCTCTAACTTAAAAGGTATCAGCACTAAAAGTGACAAAAACAACAGTTGGTGGTGCAGTATGAAGTCATTGTGATCTAGCCTGTCAAGTGCGTTTGGGCCCTCAGGCTGTCTGTCACTTTGATGCTGCAGTGTGAAGGACATTGGAGCATCTCTTTTGCCTAATGTTTTTGCTACATTGTACACAAAGACACACAGAGCAGTGAAACAGGGCTATCACATGAATTATGCAGTGCAGTCCTGAACACAAGCAAAGGGCAGCAGAGATGGAGAAAAAATAAAAAGCCTGGCAGTTTGGGTCCCTCACACACTGCATACACAGGCAGTATGTGGTAGGGACTGGTTTGGAGGGATGCACTTTCAAAAAAGACATCTGGTAGGGTTTAAGTAAAGACCAGCAGTTTCTTTGAGCTGGTCTCTAACTATAGCTCCACTATTGCGGTATTTCTTATTCATCATTTTGTATTCAGGGCTTTCAAATCTTCAGGGTTTAATCCATCTCACTGGATACACTGGATTTATGCGTTCTGAGTCACTGTGTGCTGCTGCTATGGGAAATACAAAGTAATCTTGGTTATTGAATTCAGTCATAAATCTAGATGTGACTGTCAGTTTAACTTGGTGCAATCTGTAGCTTAGAACTTCTCAAAGCATGTCTGGCTAGTTATTGAGTGCATGCTTATGTGTGTTTTTCTTTACCAAATCATGTCTTTTTGTGCAGAACTGGGAGCGATGTGAAAAGGGCATAGATGCGTCTCTTGAGAAGCTAAGGGCCTTCAAAAGAAAACTGTCTTTGCCATTGCCGGACCATCACGAGGAGCTGCACGGAGAGCAAATCAGATGCAAGGTATGTGCAAAACAACTGCTTTCAACGGTCAGGGTTGACACTGATGTATAGAGGTGCATCATCTCATGTTTTTTAATATACAAGCACACATAATGTTAGTCCTCCCTGTCTCCTGTTAATCTATCTACTAGGATAAACAGATGAAAAATAAGCTTCTGTCTCATTGTGTGACCTTGTGTGCTAGATAGTTTCTGTCTGCTGGTAGAGTTATGTCTTCAATGTTTTCAGGCTAAGGTTAAAAGAAATCTGTGCAATAAAAAAGATTCAAGCTGATTCTAAAATGGCTGAATAATTATAAAAGTAATGTGTTTAGTCAACTCATCATTTGTAGGGGAGGGGGGGGCTGCAAGTCAGTAGTTTTTTGTTTAGTAAATGCAATTGAGCAGACATGTTTTGATGTACAGTGTCTTATTTATGAATGAATGATGACTCTGACCATATTCCCCCCCTGCATCCATGTTATAATTTCTGTATGAAATATCTGTGGCCGGTGTGTGCAGTCATGTTTGATGCATGACACGTAGCTGGCTCCTTGGGGAGGTGGGGGCGGTTAGTGTAGCAGCCACAGCATCAGCATCAGCTGAGGACAGAGGGGGGGTGGGGCGAGAGCCAAGCCTAGAGAGAGGCAGAGGAGAGGCGAGGGTGCATGCGCATGGAAGGACCAAATCATTGAGAGCATCCCATTTAGCTGTGGGGGTGAAGGCATGTGCATGTTTGAGGCGATGTGTGTTGTATGATGGAGACACTGGCTGAGACTAAGAACAATCACTACGCAGCAAAACCGGCACAGTGACGATTGAGGAGATACAAGGTTAGACGTTTCTTTTAGCTTGTTAGTGCTGTAACCTTGAAAGGAGCAATTGTATTTTTGTTCTATTTAAGTGTAGGTGGATCTAGTTTCAAGGCATTTTTAGGTAGAAAATGTAGTGTTGTCTTTATATTGTGCTTTTCTGTCACTTTGAGTTGTAGTTTCATTCATTGATATAGTTCACTCTTTTAGTGTATGGTGAATGTCCTATGTCAGGTAATAGTGTTTACCTGTAATGCTGCTATGTCCTCCTCATATACAGAATTATGTGGACATTTTAATTAGGCAAACTTGTTGGCATCCTTCATTTTGAGCTATTATCATTGTGTACCTTTAGATTAGACCTAGATTTTTCAGCTCTTTTAGGTTATGACTAATATCTTGTCAGGGGTATTGTAGTTTATGCAGGCTCCCTGTAAAATTGCCCTATACATATATATTCATGATTGTGTGTGATTTTGTGGATGCAGGAGTTAGAGAGCACGGTGGAGGGCTGGACAGATGACCTGACTTCCTTGTTCATGTTGAGGGACTCTCTGGACGGAGTGGTCAGCTCTGATGACATCACTGTGCTTCAGCAACGCCTCCAGCTCCTGCAGAGGCAGTGGGAGGAGGTCTGCCACCAGGTAATGCCCCTTTATAAACACTTCAGATAGAAGATATTAGTAGTAGTATATTATCTTCTATTATGTAATTTAGAGATTGTTATTGCACAGCCAGTTGCCATATTGCAGTGTGACCACTGACATGTGTTTTGTGCTGGTCGTGTTTTAAAATTACTGCTAATGGATGTGGTACAGACAATTATTTAGCTGTGTTTTTGCTATAGTCATTGATAACGTGTTGGGCGGTCCACTGCTCTCTCACTAATTCTGCTAATCCTAGTTTATATTTTAAATGTATGCCCTCTACGCTTTATCACAGTTTTTATTTTGACCTTTATTTCTTTGTTTGCTAACAATCCCAACAGCTTTCCCTGCGGCGGCAGCAGGTGAGTGAGAAGTTAAATGAGTGGGCCGTCTTCAATGAGAAGAACAAGGAGCTGTGTGAATGGCTCACACAGATGGAGAGCAAGGTATCTCAGAATGGAGACATCAGCATCGAGGAGATGATAGAGAAGCTGCGTAAGGTAAAAAATATTCATATATATGTTAAAATATTATTATTATATTTATTTGTTTTATACATAAATTCATTCCACGGCCCTAATCTTCATGGTGTTTCTTGTTAGGACTACCAGGAGGAGATCAGTGTGGCTCAGGAGAACAAGCAGCAGCTACAGGTTATGGGGGAGCGTCTGGCCCGGGCCAGTCAGGACAACAAGGCCTCGGAGATCCAACACAAACTCAGCAAAGTCAGTGAACGCTGGCAACACCTGCTCGACCTCATCGCTGCCAGGTCAGTATTTAAATGTTTAAAAAGTTATCCCTCACATCAACACTAGATGGCACATTTTCAAATTATTACTGGAGATTTGTATTACTTTTTTTTGTTTAAATAAATTAACTATTTAAAAATGGTTTATATAATATGCACCATTGCCCCAGCATACAGGAAGAGATATTTACTTTCCCACAATTCACTCCTCACACTCTCTGGACTTGACCTCATTGAAACTTTGACTGGTTCATACTGCGTCCCTCCGGCTGTTACTCTTAAGGAGGAGGAAGGGCCGGACAATGACCCCACACAGACAGCTGCACTCATTTTGACCATGACCACCACATAAATCTTCCCCTTGCATTTTTATTTGGGCAGTTTCTAGACTTAAAATGCTTTCATGAAAATCTCATCTACATTTGCAGCATTTTCCATTGTGTGCTTTCATATTGAGATAAAGGGCAGATCCACATGACTGTAGTCTCCATTTTAGCAACAGCCATACTTGTCACTCCAGGCCACGTTCACACAACACACACACGCCTGTTAGAGCTTCTCTTTTTTTAACCCTCGAAGGGCAACTGTTGATAAGTCACAGTTGTGCCACCCCGACCCACTACCTGCTGCCCCTCCCCCTCAGTTCAGTTTAGAGAAAGTTCCATGTGGAGCTCCCAGACGAAAGAAACAAGCGTTTGGATCTTTACAATTCCCAACACTTTCCGACTGTTGTCTTTGGGAATTTTGCACCCCCATGGTTTTGGATTTAGGGTTGGATAATATGGCAGGATGCCCAAGCGAGGATCTGCCAGAATGCGACTGCGATATCAACAGGCAGGATTAAGTTTTACTATCTTTACACAAAGTCTTTAAAAAGCTCATTTGGATTGGACATTTTCATTCAAGCAATACTCTTTGTTTGCGGTTGTGGATTTTAAGCATATTTGTGTGTTGTTAAAAGTTGGTTGTGCAGGATTTTGCACTGTCTATTTACTAGACCTTATGCAGAGCATTTTGGACCAGCAGTTATGTTGTACTATAATATTTACAGCAGCTCTAGGAATGTGGTGGCTATGTGCTGATAGTACCATGCTGCTGAATGGATCTGTGTGTCAGAAAGTCATAGTTTGTATTAAATCACAGTGTGGGGCTATGGACATAATGGCATTCATTTTTAAAATTTGGCATACCAAAAAAGTAGAAAGTGGATGTATGCATTTAGGTTTTATGTACATATGTTTCACAATGCTATAAAACTCTGTGTCTTCTCCAGGGTAAAGAAGTTGCGAGAGACCCTGGTGGCTGTGCAGCAGTTGGACAAAAACATGAGCAGTCTGCGGTCGTGGCTCGCCCACATCGAGACCGATCTGTCCAGGCCTATTGTATATGACACCTGTGACGACCAAGAAATACAGAGGAAACTCAACCAGCAACAGGCAAGTGTAAAAATTACTGCACTGTGCAAATGACATACAAAAACACTTTGACTCAAAATAGCTTGGTGGAAAATGAATGACACTAAAGCACATGAGGAAACCACAGCTTGACTCATGTGTTTGTCTCTGGGTGTTAGTGTGTGTGTGATACAGTCAGTATCACTGTCCCTCTAGCGGCTTAATACCACTCTAAATCAGGACTAGACTTTGGGACTGCACACAAACCTGCAAATCTTAATAGTTACCCACATATAAAGTAACTATAGGCAGAAGACAATTAGTGAAAAACTACAGATTTGTAAATTACATCTTCATTGTCTGTCTTCAGTCCGTGTCTCAATCTAGGCGCACAGCAGAGATCCAGACTATAATGCTGTGGTTCATTTAAGTAGGCTGGAGATTTACTAGTTGCGCTAAATGCTTGTATGTTAATTAATGTGGCTAATTTTATCAGTAAAAACTGTGCCCCCCGAAAGCACTTAACTATATCATAAGCTCCAACTGTCAGGCTTTTACTTCCAACTTTAATGACATGATGAAACAGCTAGCCTGCAAACTAGTGACTAGCTACACAAATGTGATTCTGATTGTTGAACTTTTAGGAGTTGCAGAGAGACATAGAGAAGCACAGCACCGGTGTGGCCTCTGTCCTGAACCTGTGTGAAGTGCTACTCCATGACTGTGACGCCTGCTCCACCGAGACCGAGTGTGACTCTATACAACAGGCCACGAGAGGGCTGGACCGCCGATGGAGGAACATCTGTGCCATGTCAATGGAGAGACGCCTTAAGTAGGTTCACTCAGCACTGTTTACATGAACTATTGCGTCTCAAAATAATTTACGTATTTAATTTTTAACTTGAAATTTAGGATTGAAGAAACCTGGAGATTGTGGCAGAAGTTTCTGGATGATTACTCCAGGTTTGAAGAATGGCTGAAAACTTCCGAGAGGACGGCCGCTCTGCCAAACTCATCAGGAGTGCTGTATACAGTGGCTAAAGAGGAGTTAAAGAAATTTGAGGTATGCAAAAGGAAAAAGAATGGAAATCATAGACAGTAGTTGCATGGACAGTCCTGTTTGTAAACTTTGTCATGTCAACATTTGTTTTGGTTATATTTCTCCACACAAACCAAATATGCTTGTAGAGTGAAGCGGTTATAGCAGAAACACAAGTGTCCTGTTACAGAAACCAGACTGCACTGGTGTGTTCAGCTGCTGTGGTCCATCACGTGCAAGTGTCTGTAAACCCACTGCCCTTTTAGTTTGTTTAAAGGCCACAACTCTTAACTATGGCTAACATTTTTTTCATATTTTGTGTAACTAATGAATATACTCTTTGGTGTTTTATGAGATAGAGCCTGTCCCAATGTCGTCTGCTGCTATAATCCATTAGCTTCAGCATATGAGATTTTGTGGCTCTTTATCAGCATTATAATCTAACTCCATGTATGTATGTACTAGGCCTTCCAGAGGCAGGTGCAGGAGTGTCTGACGCAGCTGGAGCTCATCAACAAACAGTACCGACGATTGGCCCGAGAGAACCGCACTGACTCGTCCTGTCGCCTCCGAGAAATGGTGCATGATGGGAACAGGCGCTGGGACAACCTGCAGAAGAGGGTTGCTGCCATTTTACGTAGACTCAAGGTACAATACTGGAACTAAAAATAGTGTTTGATACAAAATGGTATATTACACAAGTTTTTCTATGCAGTTTCAATGCACAAATGTTGTACTTCTTTCTCTCGTGTAGCACTTCATTGGTCAGAGGGAGGAGTTTGAGACTGCGAGAGACAGTATTTTGGTGTGGCTCACGGAGATGGATCTTCAACTGACCAACATAGAGCACTTCTCTGAATGTGACGTTCAGGCCAAGATCAAACAGCTCAGGGTAAGGTTTTATATGTCTTTATATGTGAATGCTAAATCTTTATGTTCATTTACTATTGTGCTGTGTTTTTTCTGTAGGCCTTCCAGCAGGAAATCTACCTGAACACTGGTAAGATAGAGCTGGTCTTCAGACAGGGCGAGGCTCTGATAGAGAAGAGTGAACCTCTGGACGCAGCTGTGATCGAGGAGGAGCTGGAGGAGCTGCAGAGATACTGTCAGGAAGTGTTCGGACGAGTTGACAGATACTACAAGAAACTCACAAGATTACCTGTGAGTCTACTGTGTCTTTGTTTACTAGTCTGTGTATGTAAAGTGATGGTGGTGGTGGTAAGAGAGTCTGTGGGTGCAGTATAGCTCCTCTGTCAAACTATCCTAGGGCAGCAGTGGCTGCCTACAGACGGATCTTACCATCAGTGTCTAAATGCTGCACTCAGTTTTAAAGCATTTTCTTAAAAAGTGCTGTTATATTAAATGGAAGCCATTTTTATTATAACTATAACCCTTTGTTTTCTTTTTCTAGTTAGCCGATGATGAGCTCGATGGTTCGGATAGAGAGCTGGAGCTTGAGGAGGGTCAAGAGCTGAATGAGCTGCAGTGGTCTGACTCCCCTGTGCCTCGGACATCCAGCCGCCCCGCCTCAGGTACTGCTGCCCTTATGAGGACAGACCGATCAGGTCGGGGCACACCGGCCAGTGTGGACTCTATCCCTCTGGAGTGGGACCATGACTATGACCTCAGCAGAGGATTGGACAGCCCCGGGGGTCGAGTTCACAGACAAACCCAGGAGCAAGATGAGGAGGATGAGTATCTCAGGACCGCCTCCACTGTGCTCTCAGGTTAGTTACTCCAGGAGTTTTATTTTGTCTTGTCACCTTAGTTTTTGACACAAACTCTGGAGACCACTGCTTCATTGAAGCCTTCATAAAAGTTTTGTAAAAAGATTTGTTTATTAATATGACATTATGCCTGTATTGTAAATAGTGTGAATTTATGTATCTCTTCCTAGATGTAGTAATCCCAGAGAGTCCAGAGGCTTATATTAAACTGACTGAGAACACATTGAAATCATCTTCTGGTATGAAGCAGGATTTAAATGATGAATGCAGGAGCATGAAATAACAAAGCATGCCGTTCCTAATAAACTTAAACCATCTAACAGACCAGTGCTATCGTATAAGAGTATGATGTTGCATGTCTCACCACCACCATCTGCATGCTAGCTGACACCATTGCACAGAACTTTTTACCTACCATTCATTTTATTTGTCAAAAGTCACTATTTTTTGCATTAACATAATTTTCATTTACTTTTCAGACTAATGCATGTAACTTCAGGAACAGTCTCAATCATCACTGTTTTCTGCAAAGATTCTCACAGAGTTGTATTTACAGGTGCAGATGCTGCTCAGCTGGAGGCCAGTCTGAGGCAGTTAGACCAGGCTCTAGACGCTGGACGGTACCATCTTCAACAAAGAGAGGCCAACGCCAACCGGGGCAGCCCAGACTCCACCTACATGGGCTATGTAAGTGTCTGTTGTTCCTCTAAGTTAGATTAAGAATATAGCTGTACTTACACATTCTAGAATCTATATTTATCAGTGAGACTTGGCTTAAATGAAGAAAACCCAAATATAGTTTACTTGTATAAACTGTGTAGGATTTAGTATATATAAAAACATTTTATATACAGTTTAATCACATGATGTTGTTTTTAGATGCGTTTGATGGGAGAGTGTCGGGGCAGTATTGATGCAGTGAAACGAGCAGAAGAAGAACTGACAGAGGATGAGGATGACATCCCGGGACTCAACAACACCAACAGCACCGACCCACAGAGTACAGGTCAGTACCACACATTTTAAATCATTGTATCATTGTGATAAAATACTATGGATAAAATTGTGTATTTTGTTCACCAGGTGTGATTGAGCGCTGGGAGCTGATCCAGGCCCAGTCCCTGAGTGAGAAGCACAGGTACAGTCAGAACCTGCAGCAGTGGCAGCAGCTGATCTCAGATCTGCAGACCATGAGGGCCTGGCTGGGACAGTGTGAGGCTGAACTCAGTCAACTACGGGGTCTACGCTACAGCACGGACATCCACACCATACAGCAGAGGATCAGGAGGCTCAAGGTTTTTTATTGTATTTTCTTACTGAGCTATTACTTTTTATGTTTTTGATTTGCTGTTCAAATGATGTGATGTATGTCTGATTAAACACACATACACAGTTTAGCCTTAGTGTCTTATAAATGAGACTATCTGTGCTCTATTAATAACTTGCCCCATGCCTCCAGGGCAATGCCTGGACACTTCAGTCGGCCCTGATCTATTCCTGGCTATAAACACCCCTCAATCCAGTGGCCCACTACACTTTGTGTACTTGTGGCTGTCTGTGTGTGTAGCTGTTGTCCTGACCTCTTCCTTGTTGTCTTGTTGTTTTACAGGATCTGCAGAAAGGAATGGACGTCCACAAATCAGAAGTCCTTTCAATCAACCTGAGCAGTGCAGACTTCCTCCAATCAGAGCCTGACTCTGAGGAGGCTTGGGAACTGCGGGACGGCCTCAAAGAGATGAACTCTCGTTGGGACCACCTCGGGACTTCACTGGAGGACTGGAGGTCCGAACTGCAGAGGGCGCTGTTGCAGTGCCAGGTAATATGTACAATCAGTATTTATATCGGCGAAACGATGATATTATGGAATCACGTCGGTGTTCATCCGCGGACGCAGATCCTAGCTCTGAACGCGATAACTCAAAAAAGAATTGCCGGATCAGTTTCAACATTTGCACACAGGTACATACCATAAAGACGCCGAACTGTATCGATTTGGGTACTTCTTCGATGAATATTAATTAAGTAATTAA
>JAVQKC010013937.1:0-19066 GCA_036025475.1 Philypnodon macrostomus
TAAGGTCCCATTGGTAACAGTTGTAGCACGTATGGGCAGACGTACGGGGCAGACGTACGGGGCCGTTTTCGCCGATATACACCTTGCTGTCGGGGACGACAGCACAGGCCTAGTTTATATGTTTATATTGTACATTTGGATTTTGTACAGGGGAACATGATGGCAGAAGTACAATCTCTCTGGGTGGAGTTTACATGTTCTAGACTAGGACTAAACTAGTACTATTCTGAAAGGTGTTTTTTGTGTTGATAGGTGTCCTGTCTGAGCCACATTGCCGCTAACTTTCTGAACTCGGGGAAAGAGGCCAAACGCTGGGGAACTGCCCACGAGAGCATCGTACCATATCAGGTATAATACTGCAATGCTATACAAGTACAATATAACCTCATTGTACTATAACAGCTACTTTATATAATTGAATAACACATTAATTAATGGAGAAAAGCCACAGTTCAGTAAGTACTACTTTAGACCTGGCTTAGTTAAGTGCTTCATCTAGTACTACCTGACTTGTTTTTTCCATGTGTGCCTTGATTTAGTACTAATTAAATTCTAATTTAGTTCCTAATATTTTCTAAAGTTGGCAGTAGAGGAAATTAAGTTGACTTTTTCAAGCTCATTGTAGTAAAGCTAAGATCCTGAAATGAACTATTACATGATTATTGACAGAGGGGAGCGGAAACACACCTTAGTACCTCTGTTTGAAGTTTTTTAATATATTTCTGTCAGATTATAGTTGAGACTTGACTCAGCCTCAGCAGGTTTGACGTCATTTTAGATCCACGTTCAATTCACAAACACACATTTTCAAACCATTACCACCATTAGTGTCAGTCAAGGCTAGCACAGGAGCTGTTTCCCCCCATTATCTCACTGTCATATGTCAAGAATTTGAGCTTAAAACATAAAACAGTACATGAATCAAAAAAATACAAGTGTCAGTCAATGTTAACTGTTTCCGGCAATGCACTCAACACTATGAAGTTTTAAAATATACTGTAAAACGTGAGATGGATTCACACAAGTTTGAGAAATAAATGGAGATGTGAAGTTCATGGGCTCAACCAATTAGTTCTTTCACATATTCACATTTGGGTTCACAGGTGGCTATGAGACTCTCCCAGCACTAGGGGCTTTAGGCAGGTTACACATTGGATAGTGGCCAGTTCCTCACTGGGCTGACACAGAGACATTTGGCCATTCGCTTATAAATACATGCACTAATGGCAATTTCAGTTCTCCCTACGCATGTCCACTTTGTACAGTGGGAGGAAGTCTGAAAGAACTCACAGTAACACATGAAAAGCATGCAGATTCCACTTAAGTGTGATTATTTTTTTGAACTTCACAAACAAGTACCACCTCCGAAAATCATTAATTATTCATTAATTGACTAGACCAGGACTAAATTATGTCTTAACCTGAACCAGGATTGAAGTATCACTACAACTACACCAGGTCTAAACCAGGTCTAAACCAGCATCCATCAAGTCAGGGCTAAAAAACAGATCTGTATCTAAAGCTCCAAAACTGAAAATATTTTGTACCCTTAAGCAGGAGGACTGATTAGTGGACCTCTAAATAAAATCTTGATCTGCAAAATGTTCTTCAGTACCATCAATGGCATAGAAAGATTTTGGTGAGATGAAAGACTATATATGTCAAAACATTGCATAATGAATATTGTGATAATAATAAATGTGTCATATTTTGTGCAGCATTTCCTAGTCCAAGGCCTGATCCAGACACTGCCCTAGAGTTATGTCTTTGTAAACTGTGAACTCCTGCCACATCTTCTTCTTACTTTCTCTGTGGTTTAGTTTGGACTGTAACCATCTGCTGCAGGAGGCCGTGGTTCAGTCTGCATCACGGACTGCATTACCCACAATCCCCCGGGCCCTTCCCACAATCCTCTGGGGTGAAGGATGAAAGAATGATAGTGAGGTTTTAGTGGTCACTGCTCTGAACCGGAGACATGGATCCAATAGAAGATTTATTATAGACAACAGAAAGCAGTTAGAAGCTGTACGCACAATTGAGGACCCTGAGATTTGGCCCTCAGTATCATTTTCACCAAAGTCAATGTGAATAAAACCAGACTAAAGCAAAAAACTGTGCAACAATAAAATCTAAACTAAACTAAACAAACACTAACCCTGTCTTGTAATTCCCTTTTACCAAAATTACAGTATATTTAATTCATATTCAATCTCACATTTACTTATTTTACTTTTTCAGCCTTTTCCCTACTTTTTGAGGTGTGTTACTGCCTAAAAACAAACACCATGACCAAATTAAGGCTTAAACCTGAACTAGAAAATACAAAATAAATACATTAATAAACATGGTATTGGCTTGGTGGTGGTATCACTTCACTATTCTTTTCTACTAAATCTTAACTGAAAATCTCCAAACCCATGTTTATCTTGTAAAATCTTTCAGTTTTGACAGCATTTAATTCTTAAGGCCTAATTTGTGGCTAAATAAACATGTACAAGTACTTAAACTATGTTCCTATATCCCTCTGTTTATATATTCTCTGATGAATGGCCCTCTTCTGTCCAGTATTAGTCCATCTATCCTGTGTGGGACAAACAGAGCTGTCCTGTTGCTTCCCTGTCACTCCCTAAATCCTGCTGCAGCCCTGCTCTTCCTCTGACGGGACCCATTTTAGCTTAAATTCCTGAGTGTGAGGAGATGATCCCGTCCCATATTGTCTTATAAATGTGCCGGCATTAAACCGGGGCTTCCCAGGCTTATTTTCAGGGGACCCACATGTCAAAAGAACGAGAACTTTTGTGATATCCCACCAACTATGGGCCTTTGCCAGTTCCAGGGCTGACATAAGCAGTCAATTCACTTCACATTCATTCATCTGGGGCAATTTAGTGTCACAAATTCTTAAAATCAAGTGCTATACCAACAGTTTATGGCAATGTTTATTTGGACAGTAACATTTATTTACAAGTTACAGCATGTTCTCATCTTTGCAGCATATCAAGTTGTCTCATATGTGTGATGAGTAATCCCTGGGTGTTGTCTTGCAGGGTTTCAAGACCTCAGATGGACATATTGTTGTAGCTGCAGGAAACAACGCTCAGTTTGTCAGAGTGTGTCAGGTAAAGTCTCTCTCTGGTGAAAAGGCCCAATCCAGCGCATACGCAGACCTTGACATTGACGTATTCACTGGCCAGAGTGTATACATTTTATAAGCCACTTAAGATTCTTACAAGCCACATGTTTTCATCTGTAGAATATGACAATAATGGGCTTCAAATTTGTTTTACAAGTGCATGTTTTTGCTTGTAATGATTTGATCTTTTTTTTCTAAAATTAAATAATGGCTATCTATTAGTTACTTTAGGTTTTACACAAGATGGACATTTTAAACATATTTGGACAAAGTCAGGCCTTAACTACTTTAATGTACAGTCAAAGTAAAGTATGTGCAAGTTAGAGGCTGTCAAATATACCTGACCTCCCAATTTGAATCCAAAATGGCTGACTTCCTGTTTGTGGTAGGTTGGGGCCATAATATAATAACATAATATATTTTATGTTGGGTACACTGTGGAGAATCACTGTACCAAGTTTCATTGCCCATAGGGGTAAAAAACATGGGAGCACTATTGAGGCATTCTTTATTTTTATTTACTCTGTAATTTGATATATACTAGCTTGGATCACTGTGCCAAATGTGTGTGACCATCACACACTGGTGGTGGTAAAGTACTTGTGTAGCCACAGCTGCCCAGGGGCACACTCACGGAAGAGTAGCTGCCAGTTTGCACCTACGGCCCCTCCGACTACCATGTGGGTTAAGTGTCTTTCCAGGGACACAACCGCAGAATGCGCTCAGGCAAAGACTCGAACCGGTGACCCTCTGGTTGAAGGGCGAGGGCCTACGTGCATGTGCTGCTATGTTATGTCTCATAATACATGTGCGTTACAAAATGACTTAACTACTAGAGAGACAAAGACAAGACAAAGTAAATAGGACTAGATGAATAACATTGAAAATAACACAATAATCTAATAATCTTTGAAAATAACATATAATCTAATAATCACTTTTTATATGTTTCACATCTTAAATCTAAATGCTAAGAAAACAATTACTGAGATCACATCCTTTCACAGGATAGGTTAGTTAGGATAGGTTCCAGTACATGTATGGGAAGTAAAACTGTGATACTGCAGATTCAGATTTATGCATTTATGGACAGACATTTTGCTACATAGAAGTACTACATTTTTATACATGACTGCTTTTGTTTTGCATTTTGTTCCTTTCAACTGCTCGACTCAACGACAAAGTACCAGTTTCTTAGGGTGGCTCTGATCCTAGTTATGGGACATGGATCTCTGTTTTCTTTGTGCTTTACATGTTTTTACATGTCTGTTGCAGGTGCTGGGGCTGGATAAGCTGACAGAAGAACCCAAATACAAGACCAACAATCTGAGAGTCCAGAACCGAAAAGAACTGTTGTATACACTCTCACAGAGGTAAAGACATTAGAAACATTTAACCACTTGTTTAAATCTGAGTTTTGATCTCTAAATGGTGGATCTGTCCAGGTTCGAGCAGGAGGCGACTTCTGATTGGCTGAGAAGGTTCGAGGGGTCAGGTGTTCCTGTGGGACCAATCAACAGCATCCGGCAGGTGTTCTCCAACCCGCAGGTGAGAGGCTCTTCTGTCACTCATTAAGTTTTTGAACCTTGGAGGGGTCTCTTTACTGAAGGGCTGCAACAACTATCAAAATAATCAATCATTGAAATAATTTATGAACTAATATTATAACCCCTTATCACCATCTGGGGTATACATGTATTATCCATGATATTCATTTTACAAATATACATATATCACTCCATGGTGTCTGTTTTTGCACTCATGTGCCTTGTTTTTCTCATAAGTGCATGAAATTGTGTCAAATCCAGGACGTACAGTATAAAATATAGGTGGCTGCTGTGCAGCCGACCATTTCCTTATTTTTAAAAGGCTTTATTTATACATACGAGGTACATACAACTAAATTGTGGAGCTCAGATTATGATTGTTATTATATACTGATCTCGAACATGTCTTTCCAAGCCCAAATTAATTTTAATTTACATGACGTATTATTACACTCATTAAACACTATAATCCAATAATGCAATAATTGTGTGTTTAAATAATAACAAGGTGTCCAGATCCATCTCAGGCCCAAAGTAGTTATGATAGTCTTCAACCACAATCTGTAATATAGAATATGAATGCAGTAGAATATGAATGTTCATCTATTGATTTTTCTTGATGAACAAGTGAACACAAAAGACCTCTGTGCTGTAAAAAATATGTACCGGTATGGCTTTATTTGCAGTTCAGTTTTAGTTTACTGTCACCCTAACATTACATTAAATTAAGTTTATAAGCAAATTAAGTCCCATAAAACATTGCTCTGGGTTTGGGTTGAAAGCTATCTGAACCATCCTACTCTGTAGAACATCATTGTACATATCTGCCAGCTGTCCAACCCAATCAGCAGTGTTTACTCAGTGCATCATGGGCAATGATGAGTGCTGTAAACACAGGGACCACATCAGAGCGAGCGGCGTGTGAAGTGCAGCCCAGATGGGAACTCTTTCTCTGCTTTAATACCATCAGATTTATTTATGTTTGATGCATTCTTATCTTCAATTAACACTGAACCAATCCTTTTGTTTTCGACATTCATCTGGATTGGGTTAACATTGTCACAAGACAGAGGAAATAAAGACCAGGTTTAGTCCTGGTTTAGATCTTGTTTAGTCCTGGTTTAGTCTTGGATTAAGTTTGATCTACAATAGCAAGGGAAGTTTATTTGTATAGCACAATTCATACACAGGGCAATTCAAAGTGCTTTACAGAAATAACAGACAAGTTAGAAATACAACTAGAACACAATCAATCAATAAAAATAAGAAATTAAGAATTAAAAAAAGAGAAGAGTACAGATTGTCATATGCAAAGCTAAAAATAACAGATTTTTAGCCTAGACTTAAACATTGTGAGTAGAGGCCTGCCTAACCTCAGGAAAACAGAAACGCTGCTTTACAGTGTTTAGTCCTGACTTTGTGCACCAGCAGAAGGCCTGTCTCTGATGTTCTCAGGGTCTGAGATGGTTCATATGGGACCAACATGTTGGAGACTTATACACAAGCAGAGCTGTTTTAAAGTATATTCTCTGAGCGACAGGAAGCCAGTGCAGAGACCTGAGGACAGGACTAATATGGTCATACTTCCTGGTTTTAGTCAGGACTCGAGCAGCAGCGTTCTGGATGTACAATCAGTCAGTGGCATTAGAAACTAAACAAGGGGTGCACTGTGGATGCTTTTCAGAAAGGGGGTTGTGGGTTCAATTCTTGGTACAGTGGAGTCTGCATGTCCTCATATTCCTGTAAGTTCTCACTGGCATGCATGTTTTAGGTGCATTAATGAGCCTAAATTACCCCTAATTAATAATTGTTGAGTAAATGGTTGTCTCTTTGTGTATGAATGTCTCTGTGTTAGCCCTGCTACTAACTGGCAATTGTCCAGGGTGTACTCCACCTAAGGTCAATAGTTTCTGGGATAGGCTCACTTACAACAGGTAGAAGAAGATGAAGGAACAATGAAGAAAAAAAGAAAAACTGAATTTGTTTGGTCAAAGATGACTGTGAGTGAGGCTGTCGGCCCTGTGACTAACTGGCCATTGTCCAGGGTGTATCCCACTGAAGCCCCATAATTGCTGGGATAGTGTCCAGTTACTCACCATAATTGTAATTAATTAATTTTTTCTGCAAAACAACAACTCACTGCAAATGCTTTGAATTATTGTAGCATTAGCCACCATCTTGCCCCTAAAAAACACACAAAAAGATATGATATAAACCAATGGAGAAAATACCCATCTATAAGTTTCTCAGTGCACGCAGGGGCGCCTGATGAATTTTATCCGAGGGTATGCACAATACCAGCACCGGACCTAACCCACACAAACACAGGCCCAACACGTACGCAAGCACACACACGCACACGCACACGCACACACACACACACACACACACACAGCCGGCTAATGACATTAAAAAAGAAAAATCACATCAAACTGTTCAAGCACACCCATACTGTCTATGTAAATTTTTTGGTGGTGAATGGTCATAAGAGCAAGTCCAGTGAGCCTGGTGTCTGACATCATTTTGCACAAAGATTTGAGGTGCCTAGTGTGTTAAAAATGCACTCTGAGGCAGTGGATGTCTGTCGTCTGTGTTAGTCTGTCTGCGATGTTTTGCACAAAATACAGAGATATATTTACATCCTTTAACTTTTGTGGTCAGATTGAGAAGGATGAGAGGAGAGCAGGGGGACACGCTCTGCTGCAGCTTCACATGAGGGAAGTGCGAGTGAGTGACCGCTGTCAATCACAGGCACAGAGGCACCGACATGAGAGGACCACAGGGGATTCCACTTTTAGGCACATGATTTAAGTAAAGAAAAGTGTTCAATGGTCATAGACGTGTCTGATGGAAGATAGCCTATTTGTCCTTATGTAATGACCGACATAACTGGCAGGCTGTAGCTGCGGAGTTTGGGCTGAGTGATGGACAGGTGTAGGCTCGACGTAACAACAATACTGGCTTAATTTCCTCTTTTTTTGGCAAATGTTTCATGGGAACTGTTAAAAAATCCAATTACACATTTTAAGTTGTGCTTTTTACACAGCCTGTTACATTTAGCTAATCAAAAAAAGCCCAATCCGCCAGATAAACAAAATAAAACTGAGCAATTTAGGCCTAAACTGCATACACCATAGACATAGGCAGATCCGTCCTGGTAATATTAAGGGAGATATCAACCTTCAAATCAAAGTATCTCAAGGTATGCACAGTGCAGTAAAGTACAGCTGCAGGCGCCACTGAGTGCACGTGTGGATGAATGTGAGGAGATCTGTGGTTGATTTATCACAGCCTCTGAAGTGAAGTAGGCTCAGACCAGCAGCAGCTCCACTTGTATCAACACAAAAGCAAACACAGCTACATCTGAACACTGCTTACAACACGTTTTATCAATGTTTAAAACACAACCCAAACATGTGAGAGAGACAGAGGGGTGAGGAGTTCAGCCCATGGGTTTAGGAAATAGAATTCATTGAAAACACAGAAGACTTTAAAAGTTGCTTCATCGTAGACTAGTTATCTCCTAAGATTGCGAAAGAGAGAGCTGCTCATCAGAAAGGTGCCTGGTTATAGTGAAAAACATATTCCATTTTCATTTTATGCACGTGTATTGTAATATGTTAATTGTAAAAAACATCTTCCAGCTTTATCACACATATAACAATGGTTTTGCCCACATTGGATTATGGACTATGAACATCTTTTGCATCCAGTCTCTCTTTTTATGCATCTTCCTTATAATTCTTTGAAATCAAGAAAGTATTTACTATGTCAGTGGCTCTCTTTTCACACCAAGTACCACCTCTTAATATATTTGTCTTTCCATGTATCACTTAATTGCAATACAGTGAGACAAAAATGAGGACTAAACCAGGTAAAAGCCAAGACTAAACTGTTCTAAACCAGAATTGAACTAGGTCTAAACTAGCCTAAACATTTCTGCACCAGGTTTGGTTTAAACCAGATCAAATTCAACAACCCCTACGAGATACTTCATCTACAAAAGACTCCTGGGTACCGCTAAAAAGAGCTCAAGTACCACCACTGGTACCCGCACCACAGATTGTGAACCACTATGCATCTTCACAGAAGACTTTGTTCATTTTCCTTGCTTTGCTTTAAGAACCTGTCAGCTCTGAAGGTCTACATTTCTTCCATATTTTCCATTGACACATTCTGTCCTACACAAGTGTTTCATCGCCGGAGAGTGTTTGGACACAGCTCTCACAAATTATCTTTATTACGGACTTAACCTGTCAAACGGAGCAGAAATACGCACTTAAACCTTCAAAAAGGCTAGTTTTGTTCAGTCAATGGGACCTCACACATTTCGAGCCACCGGCGTCATGTGAGAAAAGGGTGTTTAATGTTCGTCAGAAGCCTTTATGTGTGCAGATAAAACAGAAAGAAGATTTATGGAGCATGATGCAGCTGTATTGATGATGTACAGGTATTTAGGTTGGACAGAGCAGAGGAAAGTTTATCATGTCTGTTTTGAAACTATAAAAAGTCTAAGATCTAAGGAAATCAAGCACATTCCACTGTTCATGTGTGGATTCACTATACAGTATATATTTGGCTTCAGAGACTGGGCTTATACTATGGGAAAAGGAATAGAGAAAGATAGTGGAACCAAGTGTGTGTTTCTAAATGTCCAAAAACAGCTTCTTGGACCATTGTAGTGTGTATATGCTAAGATCTATCCTTTTCATCGAGAAATTGAGTAGAGTTACAGCTGTTGGGATGTGACCTGGTAAATTATGGGTGACATTTGGGAGTGTTGTCAGCGGGTGTCAGACCCCACCTCATTTAGACCTGTCCAAATAACTGTGAGATCACTGTAACCTGCAGAAGAACAGCCCTGGTTTACTCCGACACTGTTCTGTAACATGACAAGACAGATAGATGTGTCCCACTGTGAGAGCGCTGTCAGGGGGAGGAGAGCCTCTAGATTTAGTAAGATGTAGTAGTAAAACAGGGCTGGACCAGGGCTAATAATTCTATCCGTAGTAAATTTAAAAGTACAGCAAAACTCAGATGTAAGCAAAATGTTCATAATGTCTAAATGTAGTATATCTAAACTCGAAGAGTGGCCGTGGTTCAGGTGGTGGAGTGGAATAAATTTGGAGTTTAACTCCCAATCCAACCACTGCATAGCCTCCTACTGTTGTGTCTTTTGGCAAGACACCTTGTGTATATAGTGTTTGGTGGTGGTCTGAGAGTTTGTAGGCACATTATGGCTACCATGTCTCAGTCTACACTACAGCATGGCAGCTGTGGCAACAGAAGTAGTTTACCGCTAGACTCAGTTGTAAAGGGCTTTCAAAGGCACTACTGTAGAAGCTATTTATGACATAGATTTCAGCCAAGGCAAGATTTTATTCTATTTCCTTCAGAGGTCTCTACACTAAATCGTCTGCTGTCATCTAACCCCATTCTCGTTCTTTCTCCCTGTTCTGTTCGATAGATCTATTGTTTGGTCAGAGCTGTTGCCCTATCCAATATGTAGTGACATGTAGTGCTTTTTGCATAAAAATCTAGGAGTGACCACTGGCAGATCTTAGAGTTCTTATTTATAAAAACATATAAATCGAATTTCCTCCCTTTTTGGAGAATCTGGAATCCCCAAACAATCTTCCTAGCCCTTCTGTTTAGTGAATAAAATGTATCTTTGACGTCAAACCAAATGGACACAATAGTTTCTCCACATCTGAATCAGCAGATGTCTCCCTGATGTATAACTTAATTTGAGTGTAAAATGACCTTCTGGAGCAACCTCTAATTCTGATATCTTTTTCATCCCTATACTACTGCTAAATAAATACTAATTCTCTATTATTCTGGATGTCTTGAGCAGTGCGTGCATGTTCAGTGTCATTTCGACCCGTGTGTTCACTCACAAACTCCTGGTGTTGACAGGTGACGTCAGTAAAAACAGGTCTAATCCTCCCACAATCCTTCAGTGGCTTCTGTTTCCTGAGTCTGAGAGCACACCATGATAAATGAATGGTTCTTGTGATAACAGTGAGAGAGAAGGAAGAGCTGAGTGAGACACAATGGGGAAATGCAAAAAGGTATAAAGTTTAGAATTTAGGCTTAAAAATATATGGAATAAAAAAAGAGACAAAACTAGAAGCAATCGGCGAATACAGATCACCACCAAGGCATTGCCCAAATCTCACAACTGTAAAAAATATAGTGAATCTCTATGGCTATATCTCGCAATGGTAAAACTGTTGCCCATGCCTGGACTCAAACCAAAGATCTAGTTCTGGGGTAAATGCTTATTGCATTGAGGCACAGAGCTTTTATATCTGGTAAATCAACTAAAACCAATAATTTGTTTGTTAGATGGAGTTCCATCCATCCCATTGAGGCACAAAATTGTAAACAACTCTCTAAAACAAACAACTTGTTCTTTCTCCGACCCTTTTGACATTTCTATCTACATCATTTTCACCAAAAACTAATCATTTTTGGCCTATTGATGATCTCCTGCATTCTATCTGCAGTGTGAGAAATCACAATTATCTTTCACTTCCACCATTTGGTTTAGAATTAATAAGCCTTGCTGATGGCTATTGCTAGATAGAACTAGATATATTTGTATTGGCAGGGGCTTGCTGTAGTTAGTGTGTGCAGCTGATGTCTAGTTTCAGATGAATATGAATGTGTTTCTCCATAGTTTACACAGAGTCAGAGTGAACCAGCAGACTTCCTACTACTGCACCAGCACATCTGTGCAAGCCCCACTCTCTCACATCTGGACACATGTGGGCCTATAGCAGCTCATTGCTCAAGTTACAGAGAGAAAAAAAAACAGGATACTACACACTACCCTGGGCCTGATCATTCAATCCAATTTCCATCCTAACTGACCAGCTGAACAGCTGAAATACTGGGAGCTTTATTCAGTGTTGGTTGTGTGTTTTTCCAACGGGGTTGGTCCTTAAGCAAGTCTGGTAGGGTTTACGTTGTCCTTGAAGGTAAATTTGTCTTCTGCATTTGACCCATCCTACAATGTCGCAGTTTGTCCTGGAAATTATTTAGTTTGTATAAGTTGTGTGAGAAAGAAATAATAGATCTTGAGTGAAACGGTTATTTAAGGGAATGAGCGTAGATACAGATACTTAATATTGCAAAGTGAAGCCCCACTGTGGGTTTTATACAGTCAAATGCCAGGATTGTGTAACAAAGCTGCCACACTTTTTACTTTTTTTGCTGGTCCTGGTTCATTTTATCTTGCATTTAGGCGTTGGTCATTACCTACAGTTCCAATTTTAAAATATAGTCAGTTCTTTCTTTTTTATTGTTTTGGTCAGCTGCCATTTTCACACCAGTCTGAACAATTTCCTCCTTGTTCCCTCTTTCTTTAATGCCTGTACACACAGCTGTCATTTTGAAACCTGCATTCCCCCAGGTATCTCATAAGTGCACTATGTTCTGTTGAAGACACTTGTACGCCATGTTCCAGCTTGGTGATGAGGAGGAAGATGATGATGATGAAGGTGTAATGGGGGTTGAAGAGTCTTGTCCGAGTCTTTAGGTCACGTCTCAAATGATCACACAAAGCAGTGTCCTCGTACAAGTGAAAATTTATGAAAAGCCCTATATGAATTCTCATTGAATCATCTGCCATTTCTTTTGTCCATGTTCCAATCCATGTTGCAGTCATTGTGAAAGATTTTGATCCACACATACTCGCAGCAGGGAGAGACAAATATTTCCTTCTGTACATTAAAACATTATAAATATGGCTCTTTTAGACTGTGAATGTTTTACATGTTTATATTGTTGCAATTATTATTTCAAATTGTGGACCTTGATCAATTGCACTTGATCTTTTTCATGTCCCACAGTTGTTAATGCTTGTGAGGATTTCCCAGCCTGTCTCTGACCGTGGTCCTGACCCTGGATTGAGGTTTTGTTTTAGATTCTGTCAAATCCATGAAACCAGACCTTGCTCACTCATTCATTAATCATGGTTCTGACAGCTGCTAAAGAGCGGCCTGAACCTGGAGCACGTCCATCAAATTCACATAAAGCACACTTCCCACGACTCGCAGCAAGACTATACCTCAAACCAAGACCTGGTTTAGTCCTGGATTACCCTTATTTTAAACCCTTATTTTGACTTTTTTCCCCATGACAACCTTTAATATACATTTCTAATATAAGTTCCACTGTTTTTCAGCCTGAGCTGCACCTTCCTCTGAGTCTTATAAATCCAGGCTCAGATCTTATGTAGTCCAGGTTTTGGTCCGGTCTGTCCTTTGAGAGTCTAGACCTGGTCTTTGTCTGCCCCACTTTTCAGCCTTCTTCAGACCTGATTTAATCTCGAAAATCCAGACTTTTCGATGGCTTTTCCACCACACATCTGATTGAAGATATGGGGCTTGATATCACTACAGAGTCAGTTAAGGACACACCTGCTGGCTTTAAAAAGTCTGAAGTAGGATTGGTTTACAGTAAATGAGCACTTTAGACCAGTTCTGGACCCAGAGGAACTGTGAGAATGAGGTGAGATTAATAATTTGCTGGTGTGTGTTTTTTCAATCCCTCATTTAATACTGCGCACTTCCTCTGTTCATTTGTAAAAGGAATGGTTGGCAGTTATGAGGTCAGAGTGAAGCCGTGTGCAGTGGGAGTGGGGACATTGGTGTGGTTTTGAAGTGCTGAAGTGTGAAACAAAATAGAACAGGACTCTTGTGTCTCTATTACCACTATCACAGTATATATGGGGTTTCTTGGTGGGTGACAAAAATGCATTTGAATATTTACTAGGATTGAACCTTTACTACGCTATAACCTATAACCAACGAACCAAAAATGACTGGATAGCTTTTAATTGTTTTCAGCACTTTGTAAAATGTCAGGTGGCTTGAGGGTTCTTTACAATAGTGGCACTAATAAGTTGTTGTAAAGGCTTGATTTTTACATGAAACGACTCAACATGACGCCAACATGTCTGTTTAGCTAGCTAAGCTAAACAATGCTAGCTACCAGATAAGCTAATCGATAATTACATTAGCAACAAGCTACTTCTAAAGCTGGAAATATTTAGCGTGAAGCGGGCAATTACATAGAATAAATGTTGATTCAATATTTAACGTTACTACTTCTAGTGGGTGGGCCCTATGTGGAGTCCGGCAGAGTTTCTCGGGGAGTATGATTGGTCCTTCCCAAAACACATACGCGGAGGTGCGAGAAGAAAGTTCTCGCTTCTCGCGGAATATGAATTGGCCTTTAGGAGGGTGAGTGGTTGTCTGTCTGTACGTGCCCCTGTGTCAGCCCTGCGACAAACTAAATTTTGTCCAGAGTGTGCCCATAGTTGCTGGGACAGACTGCAGCCATCTGTGTCCCTAGAATGACATATTATTTAGTGCTTCAGCTTGGGTGGTGTTTCTCCTGTCTGCCTCTCAAACTGGGAGTGTCCTGGCTACTACCTACTGTAGGGAATAAACTAGCCCCAAAAGGATTTAACAGGACCACGTTTACTCAATACTTGACTATCCTTTAGAGATATCAAACAATAGATCCACTTTGCTGCATGTAAAAATATTTTTGACAGTAGACTTAAATGTTTATTTGTCAGCAGACTGAGCGTCCTCCCTGGATGACCTCACCACACCTGGATCAGATCTGATCAACGACAAACATCTGGGCCTGTGTCTCCCTTACATTCACTGAGTTTTATCTGACACACAGGCACAGGTGGAACAGTGCTGCAGTAGAGGAGGAGCAGAGGAGGCCTGTAAACCGGATCACAGCATTTGGAAGTGATTGAAATGACGGGAAATATTCAGAAATATGAGACGAACTGTGGCTCAAGGAGTACAGGTCAAATCAGGGACACAAAACACATTTAGGATTAGGTACGTTTTGTAGGTTTTCTTTGGACCTAGCTGAAACCTAGCTGGTTTAGCTTGTCTCAACAGAATAATGATCAGACAAAGTGTGGTGTAAGGTTGTGATCAAGTGCCTCAGTGCAGGTTTTTTGAGTTGAGACTTTGTTTAGTTTGGCCTTAGTCTTGGCTCAGACTTTGTTTAGTTGTTTAGTTGTTTAGACCTAGTTTATCCCCAGTTTAGTGTGGACCTGAGGTTTATACCTTGTTTAGTAATGCTTTAGCCCTGGTTTAGTCCTAGTGGTGTATTTTAGTTTTTTGTAATTTATTTGACAGGGACATACATTGACCTCACGAGAAATCGTTTTTTGTGCCAGGTTTTAGCAGAACTGCTCATTTCCACCTTCAGTCCCGGGACAGGTAAATGTAAATTAACATGATACCAACAATAAAACACCCACACTCAAGCAAATTCAAAAACTTATCTCCTGACAACTCATTAATTTACATGTACATACAGCTTGGTTATTCACACATTCACAGACACCAGTTCATCTGTGTACAGGTTTGTTTTGACAGTAGCCACGGTTTGGTCGGGTGTGAAAACATTTTTTAGTTTGTGCATATTGTTAGTTCTGTTGGAAGAGTGTTCCAAAGACTAGTGGCTCTTGGCTCTGAGAGAATGCAGATTGACCAAATTAGGTTTTTTGTCTTTGTCAGAAAAATCATCCAGATTAGATGTTAGAGGAGACAGAGTAACACATTTTCTTCAGGGATGAGCAGCTGAATTATGAACTACTTTGTATATAAGAATATTTAATCTATTTACTACGATCATCCTGACGGGTTACCCCCGCAGCATTAAAGAATAGATCAAATGCAGAGGATCAATTTCCTTACAGGTACAATAAAGTATACCTTAAAAAACGGATATGATTGGTCGAGAATGGAAACTGGCCGGACACATTCAAATCTCTTTAAAGTCCACAGTTTTGGACCGAATTAGACCTGGTTGTGTTCCGGAGGAAACAGTGCAAACCACATCTGATAAACTCACTGTAAATTGCCATTGTAAAAACTTTCTCTTAAACCTGCTCTGCTCTGGTCGTAGTGCTGACCCTAGCTCTTCTACTTGGCCCAAATCCTGGTCTGGTTCTGGTCTGGTCCTCCTGTTTCCTCCCTTCAGGCCTTTAAACATGGCCGCTCCCACGCTTCTCTCATAAAAGCAGCTCTGTTAAATACAAGTCTGATACAAGGCTCGTTAAAGATGGCCGCCACGGTCTCTGCAAACGACTCTGGCTCTTTCCCCACGACTCGGCTTTACACACAGTTTATTGTTGTCGTTAAAGAAACAAGGGGGAAATTATGCCATTGATTTGATAGAAGCAAATAAAAGTATTGGGAAAATGAGTATTTGTTAATGGGCTAAAAATTAAAACAAAATACATTACTGAACATAAGCAGACACAGTGCCCAGTTCAGGGGTAAATACTCAATCCACTGAGTCATAAAAACCTTAAATCTGACAATGGTAATGAATCCACTTATATGCAACCTAATTAATCAGAATGATTTCTCCAAATTTGTGCAACAATGAATTAAAAACAGTGTAATATCGGTGCAGTCTAAGAGCAGGTGTCTTCAACCCATGGCCCGTTGGCCACAGTTGGCCCTTGGACAATTTTGTTTGGCCCTCAACTGTGAGTCTTTGTAGCCTCTAATTTTTCAGACATTATTTGTTGGTGGGATTCTTGCCACACACAGATGGCTGGTATGGCCCTTTATTACTTGACTTTGGCCCACAGCAAAGCTAACTTGAAGACCCATGTACTAGAGGAAGCTCCAAGAAGACTAGTTCCCCATGAAGTAATTGCATTGAAAGATTGTAATGAAGAGAGGCCAGAGCCAAACCAGTGGAATGAGAAGGTAGGAGGATTTGTTTGTAGTGTCAACAACAGATTTTACCCATTAGCGATCAGTGATGCCAAGAATTTTAATATCTGGCATGAACTTTGGGGTCCAAAATTCTTTGTTCTTCCTTTTGTTTTTTTCTTCAATGGTGGCCATAGCTTCATGTCCTCACTGTATCCACACAGCTCTTCCTCTAGGCCTCTGCCTCTGCTGAACCATTTGATTAAATTCTAACGTATTACATCCAATTTACCCACCACCACCTCTCATGTTGTTTCTATTCTGCCTGGTTGATTCGCTTGATAAAAATATTTGTCTGAATGAATGTAAACCAGCTCTTGCTTTGATCTGAATGTCTTCCTAAATGCACTGTGGCGTTTGGCTCGTTATCTTTAGACAAAAATAATCCAAAAATAGCTCTGTTTTCACGCTTTGGGCCTGTCTATGTTCCGGTCTGTGTGCTGGTCTTTTGTTTTCGATGGTCATTATTGTCTGCTTGTGTCCCGTGTTATAATGAGAGAGTGTTTGGTAGGAGCCCTGGGAAAGTATGCGCCAGAATCAAACCAGACAACAGCATCCACAGACCACACATTCCACACAAAGGGACTCATCAAGACCAGGTTTTGGTCTTTTTTTTATTTAGAGCTGGTTTATACCTGGTGTAGACCTGCTATAGACCTGATCTGATCCTGGTTTAGAGTTGGTATCGAGCTGGTTCAGTTCTGTGCTGCTGAGCTGGTAGCAAGAAAAAAATAGGAAAATTATTTTATATTCTGTCTCTTGTATTGCATCAATGTTACTTAATACTTGAATAGTTGAAATTGGATATTTAATATTTGGATACCACTTTAATTTTTCTTGAGTGGAAAAAAATATACTCTTACTCTTATCCTCTTGCCTAGCTCTTTCCTGCTCCAGACCTAGTTTGAGTGTTTGTTGTTTGTTTAGCCCCTGTTTTAGATTTGGACCAAAATGACAAAAAAAAATTATATATATATATATGTATATGTGTATATATATATATATATATATATATATATATATATATGTATATATGCCAAACGTACAGTTCTATAAGCAGCTCCAAACTCTCTGTAAGGACCAATATAATGTAGTCCTTGTCTTAATCCATTGAGACAAACCGTGGGGCTGTGTTTTCTAATGACTCCATTGATCATGAATCAGGACCGAGGCCAAACCAGACCAGCTCCAAAACCAGATCAGGTCTAAGTCTCATCCAGGAAACAGTGAAATCTGAGGCTTTCCACACCTTCATCACAGAGCACACATTTTTTTTTACCAGATTTGTATTCATGCTAATGCAAAAGGAACTGGTATTGGGGAGTTGGGTGGTTTAGTTTTTATTTTCTCGTTAGTTTGTCCTTTTTTAGATTAGTGGTTTTCACACCAAATAGCACAAAATATTTGGCTTAAGTGCCATTTTACTGGACTGAAATTCTTCTAAGAATAGCCCAAGCCTAACCCAGGACTAAACCCAGCCAAATCCTGCTTAAGGCTAAACAGGTTAGTATATGGGCTGAACCAGGTCTAAAGTAAACCAGAACTAAACTGTGCCAAAAGAACGACAAAATGGCAATAAAAGTAGTGGTGGCAAAATTTAATGCACTGTTGCACGATTCAATAATCTTCCCAGATAAGATCACGATACAATCTTTTATTGCCAATTTAAAAGTCTGTACCAGAAGCTGGGAATCACTGTTTTAGATCTTTTTTAGACCTATTTTAGTCTTCTTTTAGTTTATCTTTGTTTTTACCCACTTTGTCTTCCCTGTGCATAAATATACCATTCTTTCACCAGGATTAGTCCCTTTTCATCCTCTGTAAACAGTTAAGTTGCAACTCGTACAGTCCCATGTATAGACCTATTCAGAAGCCTGTTCTGTTTGTAATTTTCCCTGTTCCTCTTCTTCACCGCAGCCCTCTCTAAACTCATTCCACCTGGGCATTAGCATTTAGCATGGCACTGTCCGCTCCCATCTGCTGCACTCCTCAAAGCCTCCAAAAAAACACTATGGACCGGGGCCGGGCTAGCATCGCGTTTCCCTCTCAGACGCTAATTTGTAGTCCTGGAATCTCCGAGGGGAAAAAAAACTCTGGAAACATTTTGGGAAGAACAGTAGAAACAGAAGGGCTTTGAAATGTAGCCCCTTGTTTAAACGTATAAAGGCAAAACAGTGGGGATCGTGAGTGTCAAACTAAGGCACTAACATGGCCATCAAAGACCAGGGTATGGCCTATACAAGAATAAAGAATAAAGAGTTTCCATTGAGGAGAATGTGAGACAGGTCAGAGTTGAGGTTTAGATTATCACTGTGTTGCTATATTGTCAAAAGGTCAATAGGCATCTAGTGTGAAGGGACATGCAGCTGTCTAAATGAGAGAAACATTGTCTGATTATCTGAAACTGATTTCTGAAATTGATTAATATGGCCAATTATTATTTATTATTATACTGCAACATCAAATCAGAGTCTGTGGTCTACCATTTTGACTAGTAGTAGTAGTAGTAGTAGTAGTAGTAGTAGTAGTAGTAGTAGTAGTAGTAGTAGTAGTAGTAGTAGTAGTAGTAGTAGTAGTAGTAGTAGTAGTAGTAGTAGTAGTAGTAGTAG
>JAVQKC010013996.1:0-15839 GCA_036025475.1 Philypnodon macrostomus
ACTATCTTAGCGAGTCTAACGGTTCTTCCGATCCAAAGCATTTCATTGCATTTTTTGACCCTGTGTTGAATGTGCATATGACAAATAAACTTGAAACCTAATAAACAGATAATAATATAGCAATTGCAATTCATTTTCAAATAATGTATATGTAAATAACAACCCTTGCTCTAACCCAAACCATAAGTTACGGTCATTATTAGTGATGCTCAGATATATCGGCTCAACATCGGTATCGGCCGATATTTACCATTTTAACTATATCAGTCTATACAAAAAAACAATGTCCAGCTGTTCTTAAAGGATCATTTCTAATATTTAGGGTTAGAAACAGCAACAACAACAAAGAGAGAGAACTTTAGGGTGACATAATCCAATTAAAAAATATATTTATAGATTAATATATGCTTCTGTATTGGCCAAATTGGTATTTAATGTACCAGAATCAGTATTGGCCAAGAAATTTCATTATTATTCGTTATTTTAAATTGTATTATTATCTTGTTTGTAGTAGAAATGACTCTGTAGTGAATTAATTTTTTATTACCACACGATTACCATATTCTACCATGCTGTGAAGTAACGTGCAACTAAGATTTCTGCAGGTGAATTGAACCTAATAAAGTGGCCAGTGAGTGATAATCAAATGTGTAGTAAAGGTCCAGTTATGCGTGTCTCAGTGTTCTTTTGAGAAGTGTTCAGCAGTGTTGGAGACAGAGGATCATTTCATGTGTTTCTACATTTAATGAGTCTTTATTTAAAAGTGCGTGCTGCTTATGATGGCGTTGTGTGATTTCAGCGGAAATGTGTGCAAATTCTTCAGGGACTCGGAGACCAGCATCCGTAAACACTGAAGTCACGCATGTGCAGCAAAAGTTCAATTAGTAAATCTGTTTAAAGCATACTTTTAAAATACCAAGGCGGTACCAATAATTCAGTTGCAGTTCTGGGAATGCGTCTTTGTGAAAGCTGATCATACGCCACAATGTCCTGTCATTTTACAGGAAATCGAAGGCCATCAACCCATGTATTCAGTCTTGTTATATTAGCTTTCCAATTCAAAATGCTGTGCTGTATTTAATGTTAAAACCTTGAGTTTTTTTTTCAGGCTTTTACTCTTTCCACCCTTCACTAACGTTGTCCTCTGGTTCATCAAGTCTTTGTAATGTTCACAAATAACCAGGGCTCCTTGCATAAAAAAAGTCTTGATTTGTATCATTTCAGTCCATGCCTCATCCAATTATCCTAAATGGATAAGTGTATGGCTGCTGACAGCTGGAAATAAATTATATAATTATATATAATAATGCATCGGTTTTATATAACACTTTTCTGGACACTCAAAAACTCTTTACAATTGCATTATTAATTTACTCCATACGCTGATGGTGGTAAGCTACTTGTCTAGCCACAGCTGCCCTGGGGCAGTCTGACGGAAGCATGGCTGCCAGTCTGTGCCTACTACCACCAAACACCAATCACACAACTGCATTCATTCATAGGCAATGTGGATTAAGTGTCTTGCAGGGACACAACAACAGTATGTACTGTGGTGAGGATTCGACCCGGCCACCCTCTGGTTGCTGGGCGAATGCTTACCCACTGGTGTAGTGGTGCATACATTTCCAATGGATGATGTATAGAAATTAATATATTGTAAGTTTCTTTAAAGGTCAATGTAAGCTTTCTGACAGTTTGTTCTCACTGTTCCTATGCTGGTTTGTTGAGTATAATATAATTAGGCAAAAAAAAAAAACAATATCATGTCTATATAGACATTATGTTGAGCCACATTGAGTACAGATGTGTACTGTTTTATTCTGAGTTAATTTCACTGTCCCTCTGTCACATATATGTTTTTGTTGGCGTGGCTTCCTATAACCACATGATTGGTTGAACCGAGCTTGCATTTTTCTTTTAGTTTGTGAATTATAAAAATGCTCAAGGACTACTATGCTACTGAAGGCAAACCTAGCAATAATTAGAAATAGCAGTATTTACAAGACAAAACTGTAGTTATTCAGGTTGACCGATAAAACCTGTGCGGAGGTTATATTTAAATAAACTGTATCGACTGAGTTGGTGGTTGGTAGCGATCTCATCCAAATGATTCATGTATTTTGAGGCTTCAGAATCCATTGAGGTGAATGACCGGGTGGAATAGAGTTTATGGGTGATCATTTTGTCACAATTCTTGAGCTGTTGGTTTAAAATTATTAGATTTAATCATCTCGTCCCGCAATCACTAACTCTGTGAATAAATTGCATTTGGGGCCAGTGATGTATCCACGGTCAACGCTAGGTTCATTTTCTAGATTTCCAATTATACCCACTGTGGTCCTCATACTAAACAGTGCTGGTAAAACCTATTAAACAAGCTGTAATGTGTGGGCTGTATTTTCAAGTCTGGGCTGTCTTCAAGGTAATCTTAGTAGTCTTGAAGAAGTCAAATAGATGTTTATTTCACTCTCCAAAGATTAAAGATATGTACTGAGCCACGTGTGTCTATTTGGCCCTCATCTCAAGGTAGCTATCATAAATACAGCACAAGAAGAGAAAATAATTTATCAGCTTCCACCAAGTTAATACACGCATGGGACAGAAAAGAGTGACAGCTTTACCATTTTTTCTGAAAGAATGTTTGAAATATTTCTAATGTCAGGGCCGAAAAATAGAAATGTGGATGGAAGATGATCTATAATCACAATGGTGGCACAGCTCTTTGAGACATTTTTCTTTTCAAGAAGATATTGATTAAGTCGATGACATACCACAGAAAATGAAAAATCTATCTTTAATATGGACAAAATCCTGTGTTCAGAAGAATACAGAATGTTCAGGTACATAAAGAAAAAACCAAACACATGGAGAACCCTAACCCTAACCCAAACTCCACAACAAAATGTCTGAGAATTCAAATTTGGGACCTGCTTCCTGTGTGGCAAAACAAGTTCAAAGTGCCTCGGGGTAAGCCCGTTGAAAAACTGGGGAGATGTGTTTGTTGAAATAAATCCAGTTGTAAATGCATCAATTTGAGTGCACTTGAATTTGAATGAGCGTTCCCTTCACAACGGGAGCACATTTTATAAAACGCCAAATGCTTTTCCCTCAAACTGCTGTAGTGGAAATCCGTGTTGAAAAATTGTTTCAAAAAAAGTGTTTGAAGTTAGTTGTGTTCGAATCAGAGCATTTCTGGCACACAATTCTACTAATTTGAATTTGGCAAATGTGCCTTCCTTATTCTGAAAGATTTAAGCATACTTTTTAATGCCTTGGAGAAAGCCTGAGCCATAAGTATTACAAGTTTGATCTGTAACCAAATAGCTGATGTGATGTATACGGCTGGCCAGACAAGGATTAAGGCAAAATAATATTATACTTAAAATTTACTGAACTGTGAATGAATGTGAGAGTCACTACTGTCTAGGGTGCACCCAGCCTATAAGGCACCCAAGTGGCTTTGGTAGGCTCCCATCACCCGGGACCAAAATACTGTTTGCAGGAGTTGTTCCCTTCAAGGTCAAGGGCTCAAGCAAACACCTCAACACTTATTTGAAAGCCCCAGGAATCGTCTGCAGCGAATGGGATGAAGTGGGCGAAAAGCTGATATTGCACATAGCCAACAATGATACCCCCTAGAGACTCAAGATCACCACAAGAATATAATATACCTGTGTGTTAGATAAAACTACACATGCTCGTGTTCAAACCTACTTTAGGGAGCGGGATCAAGGGAAAAATCTTGCCAACACAGGCACCGACATTGCACTTTTGCACCTGTTTTTAGACAGTCACAGACATAGTGCATAGTGTAAACATAGCCATACGGACGTTTTGTGCCCACAGTAACAATGCCAATGTCTTCTTTGGGCGAGAGAGCCTTTCTCACATAGTGTTAAGTGTATGACAAGAAAATAAAATTGACTTGCCATCTCAGAGGCTCAGAGCTGCAAGAGTCACTGCAATTTAGAAGATTTAGGAATAAAGATGAAAAAAGACAACTCCATTAAATACTTAAACACGTTAATGGTGTGAAAACATATTACTTGCACAGACATTTGTATTGGCCGATATTTACATATATATCGGTATCGGTCTAAACCAGCGGTGGGCTGCACACAAAATGTGCCAAGTGGGCCGGCTGATATTGTATTCTTTGTAAACTGCAACCATTTCTGACAAATGAGATATACAGCCTTTGATCAGACCTCAGTGAAAAATATGAGAAAATGCTTGGCGGGTCGGATTAAAAAGCCCAAAGGGCCGCATGTGGCCCCCGGGCCGCAGTTTGCCCACCCCTGGGCTATACAGATGGATGTTAATCCATTTTTCTAAATGAATAACTTCTAATATTTAGGGTTAGAAATATCCAGATAAAGAAAAGACTATTGGAAATGTCCAACTATCTAGGCTGACAAAATGGAATAAAAATAATATTTGTGGATTCATAAATAGCAGATATCCATTAGGAGATTTTAGTTTCAAGAGACATAGCCTATTCAAACATGTTTACAGAATATCAATATTGGAACCGGTACCGGGTAAGAAATTTCATTTTGGTGCATCCCTATTTGCAATATACTGGCGTAAAGGCTAAGAAAGCTTTTATTTTAGGCCATAGACATAAAAGTAAAGGCCATTTGTGAGTCCGTATTTTTGGGGGGGGGTTTGGAGTGTTTTTGAATCCATGACAAAAACACACAAACCAAAAAAAGATACATTTTTCACTTGCATTACTCCAGATCCATTTTCTTAACCAACCAACCCTGAAAACATATCTTCACGAGGTTACAAAGGTGGTTTGAAGTAAGTGGACATTCTATGTCAAAGGTCTAAGTATACAGTATTTACCTCAGGAACTTTGGCGTTCGAAGAGACAATTATGGTAGGTCGAATATGCATCAAGGATATTGAATTTCCTCCAGTCTGAGGTGGGTAGAGTAGCCATCATTTTACTCAAGTAAAAGTACCATTACTCCAAAATAATGTTACTCAACTAAAAGTAAAAAATACTCCTTCACATGATTACTGGAGTAAGAGTAGTAAAGTACTTTCTGAAAAAAACACTTTTTTTTAACTGTTTCAGCGTAATGTCAGATCTATTTAATTTTGTTGTAATCTGGTAAAAAAAAGAAAAAAGATAAACAGATTTTTATATTTTCAAAAGATAAACTAAAAACAAATATTTTCAAAAATTAAGGCACAAAGAACAGAATTTCCACATCATCACATTTTGCGGTTCTTACATGACACACAGAGGTGGTAAAAGTACTCTTACTCTTTCTAGATTTCCAAAATTACAAAAAAGTAAGAGTACAGTTACTTCAAAATATGATTACTCAAGTAAAAGTAAAAAGTATTGTGCAGTAAAGCTACTCTATGGAGTACAATGTATTTAAATAAATAGGTAAATGTATTACTACCCACCTCTGCCTCCAGTATATTCTATATGGTTAAAACCCTTGATATGGCTGACCTGATTTCAGTTCGTTCGCACTACTGTAGGGCTCAGACATTGCGGTGGCTGTGAATTGAACAGTAGCTCACATACCAGGCAGACTGTATGGTATACTTCAGCAGCAAAAGGACACCAAAATCCATACTAAGGCAATGAGATATCAGGGAAAAGTGCAGCTCTACAAAGGGACTGACATTATAAAAAGTACATTTAAACCACTGTGCCAAGGTGCATTAGACAACAAGGAGTATTTCCATCCACAGACGAAAAGGTCAATACAGGGACAGCGCGCACACACACACAAGATATCTGTTGCTCCGGATCAATGTGAACGACTCCCACTCACTTCAAGTCCATAAAGGTGACGGCTACCACTGCCAAATCTGTAGAAACAAAATTATTGAAAACGAGAAGGCTTAATACGTGAAGTGCACTATAGCATTTTTCTGTTGAGTCTATGGATTACAAACATAAATATATGACTTTATTTGGTCCACAGTTTTTTACAGTTTGGGAAAAATTGGAAATGAATTGTCACGAAACTCATAAGGTCAATGGATATTGTCACAACACGGGGGGACTTCTAAATATGCATTTTGTACACCGTTATAGTTGCACTGCACACATGCATCAAAACATTACAAAGAACATGTATGCCTTTGATACGTAAAATAGTTTCCGCAAAAAGTCGCATAGAATCTTCCAGAATGTTTCACATATGTATGACCTTTACAGAGAATAATAAAAACAAAAACAATGAGCTTGGAATTTAATGAGAAGAACAGTAAAACATTCTGTTAAATCAAGCTATGAAGCGGCCTGTGGGTGCATCTAGAGTTTAATTTGGGTGAAATACATTTCTCTAAAATAAATAAAAACTACGGCTCCAAAAAGTGCCACTTCTTCTTCCGACTTTCCTGACAAACATCCAGTCCACACACCACTCCTGACACTGGGGTTGGAGAAGGTCCCCGACACTTGGCACTCATCAACATGGAGGTCCACAGCTGTCACTCAAACTCACAGTGCCCCCGGTGGATGGTGGCATGAATTTACATTTCCCATGACGCACTGGACTGCTTGAGGACAGAGGGCAAACACAAAAGGCTGGAGGGCTTACAGAGGAACAGAATAGTTTCTAAAGCAGTGGTTCTCAATCTGTGGTAGAGGTACCGCTGGTGGTAATCTAGTGGTAGGTATTTTTTGCCAGTTTTGATGATGTTTTGCTTTGGTATAGCGAGCTTGTATTTTGATGTTTGGAGAACTGCTTAGTTTTATTTGATGGGACAGTTCAGGTCTAATTCAGGTCATAATCAAGTCTGATTTAGCCTCTTTTTAGTCCAATAAAATACTCGTAAAGTAGGAGTGGGGATGACATGGTAAAATATAATATCATGATTTTGTATACTAGCCAAGATCACATTTTTATGATTTCATCACAATATTAGTTTACTGTATTTAACAGAGTTTAACACAGACTACTGCTATCAGTGTCTCCATACAGTGTTTAACTACAAATTAAAGGTAGATCCGATCCAGTGTTCATTTTTTTTCGTTTTGTATTACTATGAACACTGACACAGTTACAGCATAAATGAATGCACTGTAGCAAAATTCAACGATCATCCCAGATAAGCAGATCACCATATCACTATATTGAGCCTTTATCTACATATCACACCAGAAGGCTAACTCTTCTAAGGTGGTTCATGTTGAGAAAAAAAAAAGTTGGTAGTGTTGACTGTGCAGACCAGGAGTGTCCAAACTTTTTTCACTGAGGGCCACATGTCAGAAATGTATACCGAGGAGGGCCACTTGCTGAGGTGACTTCGCTTCACCAAAAGTCCCCTTCAGTTGTATCTGTTTTCTGACCACTTCAGGTTCAGGTTCAGGTTTATTCACTTATTGTCCCTCTATATTACACCAATAACCACACAGAAAAGTGGATTATGTAGCGTCCAATGCAGTAAAAAGACCATTTGTGCCAATTGAGAGGTAAGCCTGAGGGCCACAAAGAATTGCTCTGCGGGCCGCATTTGGCCCCCGGGCCATAGTTTGGACACCCCTGGTGGAGACCATCTCATTTATCTGCATCATGATTCATGTTAGTGAAGCTATAGACACACAGCCAGGGAGGTATTTGAGGGAACAACGGTACAGACAAAAGTGAGATAGAATATTATATAACCTTGACTATATGCGATATGGCACACTAAATCTTTAGATACAATGCCCATTCAAGTGAATGAGTGAAATTCTTGCAAATATGTTTTTTCATATGCCAACTAAAGACACCCAAGTCAACAAAATAACATCATATATAAATACATATTTTGCAAATATAAATAATTCTGAAATTAAGGTGTAGCATTATTATGTAAAACCAATATATTTGTTAACATATGCGTCTATACATCATTTTTAATAAGGGGATTTTTAAAGGCACATGGAACCTATAGCTGGGGATTTTTAACTCAAGAATTCCTTGCCTACTGCAGACAGTAAAAGAGAAATTGTGTGTGTCACCAGTGTCAGCCGCCTGTATGTTCTTCCAATTTCAGTCCTATAGTAACAGTTGTGGTGTGTTTGACCTGTGTGTCAGACCCTCAGCAAGCCGATGTATCAGGTGCAAAATGGCAGACAGGGCCAGCTGTGTTAAGAGGGAGACTGTTCCCACAATGCAATGCCAGTACAACAGTAGTAGTAGTAAATGTTTAAGCAGGTTTGAATACATGATGTAAGGCTTTTATAACTATGTAATTGTATTTTTATTAGTGTAAAAAGTAGAATATCTAAATCTCCCTGTGTGTGTGCGTGTGTAGTTTGTTTTTGTATGTGCGTGTGGGCTGCTCACATCTTTCTCTCTTCATAATAATCCCTGACTTTGTAGAGGTAAACCATGTGAAGATGGCAATAATTTTAAATCAGAATGAATCAGCGAAACGGCCTCATACGTCTGCCACAACTGTTATATCACCAACGGCACCTTAATCAGACATTGTGTGACTTCTAAGGGTTTTAATATTGTTAACGAGCAATTAAGAGGCCCGCCCCCAAACCCTGACAAACATGGGAAGGGTCTATTTGACTTTTTATGTTTGTGAAGGATGTTTTTTGCCTGAAACGACATTCTTCTTTCAGTCAATAGGGGGCGCTGTACTGTAACTGGCATCATATTAGTCAGATGTGTTCAGGGCCGGGGGGGTAATTAGGTGTTTCAGGTTTGAGCCTAAGTATAGAGGATGTCAAGTATACCTGACTTCTCAATTTCAAATTCAGTTTGTTGTAGGGTGGGGTCATAATAATATTTTATGTTGGGTACGATGTGGGGAACCAGTGTACCAAGTTTCATTGCTCTCTGCCAAAGTAAGTGTGTCCAAGTATGTACTCTTTTATGTTTTTACAGGAGGAGTCGATGGAGTGGCGTCAGTTTCAGGCCGATCTCCAAACGGCGGTGGTCATTGCTAACGACATAAAGTCTGAGGCTCAGGAGGAGATCGGGGACTTGCGGCGCCGCCTACAGGAAGCTCTCGAGAAGAACGAGAAACTGAGCAAAGAGATGGACGAGGTCAAGAGCCGCAAGTAAGTCTTCAATACAGAGAGCTGTGTGGGTCACTGTGACATGCTGTCTGAATAATGTAAATGGTATCAGGGAGCTCTGATTAAAAAGTACATTGACATGATATAAAGTAGTTTTCACATATCAACTGCCATTTATACAGTAAATCCCACAGAAAATGGCATCTTAGACTAAACAACTAGAAATATTGTCATGACCGTTATAACATTATTGTATTGTAGTTAGGTTTCTAGAGATAGATTTGGCTTTGAGAATCAGAGACATAAGAGAGTTTTCTAGCTGCGAGAGTCATTGTGAAATCGCTGTTTCCTTGTTCTTATAGGCAGGAGGAGGAGAGAGGTCGAGTGTACAACTACATGAATGCTGTGGAGCGGGACCTGGCCGCTCTGAGACAGGGCATGGGTCTGAGCCGCAGGTCCTCCACATCTTCAGAGCCTTCTCCTACCGTCAAAACACTCATCAAGAGCTTCGACAATGCCTCACAAGGTCTGGAGCTGCTTTGTTTTTTATATACCATAACATTTTAAAGAGGCAGATTACTAAATTGCCACTCTCTCACCACCTCAGGTCCTTCGCCCAATGGGGCCACTGTGGCTCCAACAGTTACAGCCACTCCTCTTCCTCGGACGCCCCTCAGTCCCAGTCCTCTGAAGACTCCTCCTGCTGCTGCTGTTTCACCCATACAGGTTTGTGTTTCATTAAAAAAATAAAAACGTATATTACTTCATACAAACTAACCACATTGCATGCTTAAGCTCCAATTGTTGGATGGATATATATATATATTTTACTTGAATACAGGTGTTTAAGTGTTATTACCACCCAGCCAGTCATATTGTTACTTTTGTGAAAAAAACTATTTTCTTTACATATGTTCTGCTTCAATAGAGACACTCCTTAACATCATCAATGTCAGCAGCCAAACCGCTTTCTTCAATCGGTGACAAGAGGACCACTTACACAGATATGTCCATGCCAGGTAAGACTATTTGGCATCATACAGTATTTTAGCATTTAGTAAACTCTCACGGGCCTAATGTAGTAATGAAACACACCTGCTTCATGTTTCATCACTTAAATCACCTTTGTTCTTCATTTTGGCTTGAACTTCACTAAGTTTGTCTTGAACCAGTGTCTATGACAAAATCCACAGACTTGATACAGTGTCATAGGCTACACCTTTTAAAACCCACAAGCAGGTAAAAGAGTCATCCTGATTTATTGGCCAGTAAGTGTATGTAGCTTTTTTAATAGTACAACAGTTGACGCAAATAGGGCATTGGACTATTTAAGGAAATCGTTATCGTGACTAGACAAAAAAAAAAAAAGTAAACGCAAGAGTAATTGGGGCTACTGCGTGTTAGTTAGGCTGCAGTGAACTGTAAACCGGACGCAGAGTGGTTGTGATGGGGATAACATACTGCCAAAGTTTCCATAGAGTTCAAGTGCTTCATGTGAACGTGCGCACTGGGCCATTGCCTCCAAGGGTTCAGTTTATTTTCCTTTTAATTTATTATTTTTGTGTCGAGGGAGAGGGGCCCCGTGCGTCGGTCAGAGACAGGAATGTAGCCTCTTTCCCAACCCCACATGTGTGATTTTCAGAGGAAGTCCCATATCTCTGTCTTCCACTGTTTTAAAAAAGTGCAGGGAATGATGTCAATGAATGATGCGTTCACAGCGGACCACCCCTTCAGAGCAACAGCGGCAGCCCGCCCTGCGACCACCCTACAGAGAGACTCCAACAAAACAATCTCAGGTTAGACAATTGTACACTATTTAGTAGTAATAAAGCGATAATAAGCAGTTTATAGTTTTTTTCATTAACACAGATGTCTACAAATCAAATATAATAGCTTAAGATAACTTATTTATATCTGGTAATTAATTATGTTGACGTAATGCTTAGGTAATGTATAAATGATCAATCAACTGGATTCTAACTTATGCTTAGCTAATACTTAACTTAAATTATTACTGGTGTGCAGTTACACTAAAGTGTTACAGATTTTTCAATATAAATAGCAAAATGTGAAATTCAAGGCCATGGTTCCTGGCTGGTCTGATACTTTTTTGTTAAAGGTTGAAAACATACTCCACAGCCTCTATCAACATACATGTGACCTATTTCAGGGCCCAGACCCATCAGTTGTGAATCTCATCTCTAATACATTTTCTCTTTTCTTTGCAGTATCTCGCAGAAGCAGTGAAGAGATTAAAAGGGACATTTCTGCTCCTGATGGGACGTCCTCCTCTTCTCTGATGACCATCAGTGCAGGCTCCTCTCCTCTGTCCATGTCCTCATCGTCTCCCACTGCATCAGTCACCCCGACAGCACGCAGCCGCCTCAGGTACACGCACACACACACATCACTGTTTCATACAATTTATAATGAAGTTATCAAATCAAAAATCATCAGTGAGTATAATACACAGACACACAATAGTTAACCTCTGACCTTTAGTTGGGAACATATTATAATTATATCGGCGAAACGACGATATTATGGAATCACGTCGGTGTTCGTCTACGTCCGCAGATCCTAGCTGTGAACACAATAACTCAAAAACGAATTGCCGGATCAGTTTCAACATTTGCACACAGGTACATACCATAAAGACGCAGAACTGTATCGATTTGGGTATTTTCCAAATTTGGCAACACATTCTTTACAAACATCCAAACAAATCAAAAAAGTCAAATAGACCCTTCCCATATTTGTCATGGTTTGGGGGCGGGGTCTCTTAATTGCTCGTTAACAATATTAAAACCCTTAGAAATCACACAATGTCGTGCTTGTTGGTGACAGTTGTAGCAGGCGTATGGGGCAGACGTATGGGGCAGACGTATGGGGCAGATGTATGGGGCAGACATATGGGGCCGTTTCGCCGATATACACCTTGCTGTCGGGGACGACAGCACAGGCCTAGTTTAGGTTGTTATTTGCCCTATAACACTTGGTAGACCCTTCAAAACGGTGTACCAGTATATATTGATATATCTTATTTGTATAAACAGGGAGGAGCGAAAGGACCCACTGTCTGCTCTGGCCCGAGAATATGGAGGCTCAAAGAGAAATGCTTTGTTAAAATGGTGCCAGAAGAAAACTGAGGGGTATCAGGTAAGATCCTCAGATAAACATCTTTAGGACTTTACTTTTGAAATCAGTTTGTTGTTTCGACATAATGGGTCCTGCAATTTGTTCTCATCTATCACGGGATATCTACATTAGATGGCATAATTTATCTCTCCTAACCTTTTTAAGTGGTGAGTTTTAAAACCTAAGAGCATCATTTTATTGTCAATCAATAAACAAGACATTAAGGCTTCATGAAGGCTATCTAGAGGCTGCTAACGCTACATGGAAAGTTGATATTCCAGCACTGTCCCCAGCTGCCTCAAATAAATAGAAAAATACAAATTAAAAACAGATAATATATAATTAGTTTTAAATTTTGATACAAATAATGTGACAGAAGAAGCTGTGACTGATGCTTCAGGACTCGTACCCGCTGACAACTTACAACAGCTACATGAATTTACACAAAGTAACCCTCATCTTCTTTAGCAGGATTTGAACCAGTACTTTCCTTAGGTCAACAAACCTAAGTAGTAAACTAGGAATAAATAAGGACTAAACTAGGACTGACTAAACCAGGTCTAAATCAGGACTAAACTAATAATACCAGAACAACCACATTCATGCAAATGCAATGTGGGTTAAGTGTCTTGCCGGGGGCTGGGTGTTGAAGTCGTTGGTCTCATAAAAGCAAGTCTATATAGATTTTATTACCTCCTACTTGAGTACTGTTTATTTTCTAAATCATTCTAAAAAAACATTAGTAACTTGAGTTGAAGATGTGCTTAGTGATATAAGCAGTGGGCAGCGTCTGAGGGCAAGGCTGGTTTTCCTCTTTTTGTCAGATGAAGCTTGAGGATTGTGTTTAGTGGCACTCGACCAGATCTTGTCAAAGTGATGAGCTGTGTTTTTGTAACGATGGTGATCTAGTCACAAATAAACTTGAGAATTTTCCACTCACTCATATACATGCAAAGACGCTTTGGACAAATGGAGTAACTAGGAGAAGGCCAAATGAGAGGCACACCTTTAAAAAATTTATTTTAAAAGATGGAGGTTTTCTGTTTGTTTGTTTTGTTTTTTAATTGTATCTTCAAAATTTGAATTGGAATGAGAAAATAAATGCAAACAAATAAGATCATAAATCTGTTCTCAAAAGTGTTAATGAATGGTTATGACGGTGCTTTGGAGTAACAGCAGATTTTCCTGAAAAGCCCACACATGTTATAAAATAACATTTCCAAACAGTATCTGAAAATGATGATTTTTTTTTTGTAGAGGCTACTTGTTTGAATGGTTGGTAATGGTAAACATCAACATCTCATTCTGGCTCAACACATTAAACGTGACGCATTAACGTTTCTCCATTGACCCAAAAATAAACTGCTCTCAGATAAAACTGTGTTGAATCTGCTGCAGTGAAGTGATGTTTTGATGGCCTTGTAAAAGGGCTGACGGAGATTGTGGTTTCCACGGCAACATAAGCCCATTTCAGGAAGTATGCATCATTTAACTTGTACTACACGTAAAAAAAGCAACCTTTGCCAAGATATGTAGACTGCACTTGTGAAAAATAGAAATAGGTTGACATACAAAGCCATTCACTATTCATTTGATTTTGAGTATGTTTACAATGTCACGTAAATATAGGTAAAAAATGGGGAAACATTCAGTTCATACATTATTCAGTTCTGCTCATACCATTTTTACATTTTGGACTCATTGATTGTCAAACAACTCTCTTTTTTTAATCATAATGACAACAGAAACTACCCAAATGACCCTGATCAAAATACCCTGGAGATTTTTCCTGATAACATGCACACAAGTTGACACACACGGGTTTGGATGACTACTAAAGTTAACCGTCCTTACCTGTGATCTGTTTGCTTGTAATCAGTGTGTATAAAAGGTCTGAGAGTTTCTTAGAATCCAGAAACGTCACTGGATCAGAGTCATGGGGAAAGCAAAGCAGGAAAGTACCGGTAATATAAAAAGACTGGAAGTGGAAAATGAGGGATTCTGTTGAAACCATACAACAGTCAGGTAGACCCACAAAATATTTCAGCCACAACTGCCAAAGAAGAACTCACAAATAACAATTTGCACTCCTCAGCCCAGAAACTGCACATGGGACGTTTTTGGACCTTCCAACATGACAACGATCCAAAACACAAGGCCAAGTCGACCTGTCATTGTCTACAGCAGAATAAAGTGAAGGTTCATGAGTGGCCAATCTCAGTCTTCTGACTTTCAACATCATTGAGCCTCTATGGGGAGATCTCAAACATGCGGTTCATGCAAGGCAGCCCAAGAATTTACAGGAACTGGAGGCTTTTTTCCAAGAATAATGGGCAGATTTACCATCTGAGAAAATAAAGAACCTCATCCACAACTTCCACAAAAGACTTCAAGCTGTCACTGATGTTAAAGGGGTCAATACACGGGATTAAGAACTAGGGCCATTGGGGTAGTTTCTGTTGTCATTATTATTAAAAAGAGTAAACACGGTTGTTTCACCCAACCACTAACCATGAGTGAAATAAAAGGTTTTGTGTTCTCATTCATAAATTCTGCCTGGATATGTAAACTTATGAGCACAACTGTAAGGCTGTGAGACTTTTTTGTGGCTAGATGATTTTATAGAGTTCAGTTGGATTTATTGCCCCTATAATGATGTTGAAAGCCTATAATAGTGACATTTACATTGTATTCTAGTAATTCTCATAAAACACAATTGTTTTTCTCAGAGGTTCGGCTGCACAGTTTAGCACATGGGTTTGAGGTTACCTACAGTAATAGTATTAAAATTTTTTATATATATATATATATATATATATATATATAAAATTTTGTGTCTCAAAGATAATTGCTTATGTGGCCATTACTGATGGTCCAGAATGCAAATAAAGACCTATAGCAGCAGAAATTATACAAATTCAAAGAAATTTCTGCTTACGAATACGAGCTCACTGGATACTGTACATTGGCTATTAAGGTCTATTTCAACTAATCATTAACTTAACTGCAGTATCTCTAAAGGTTTTTAATGTTCTCTTTCTAGTATAGCATGCCCTCTGTCTGCCAGGCCTAAAGCAGCTACCACTAATAATAACTACAATAGCTAACACTATCACTATTATTTGTGTAGACCAACTTATTGTTTAGAATGGACTTTTATTGACCAAACCCTGCATCTCGAGGCACAATTGACACAGCAGGTCAAATATATCATTATTAGAGTTATTGTGGCTCAATTACTTACTACATATGTATTTATTTTCTTTCTCCAGAACATTGACATCACTAACTTCAGCAGCAGTTGGAACGACGGCTTAGCCTTTTGTGCGGTCCTCCACACTTACCTGCCTGCCCACATCCCCTACCAGGAGCTCACCAGCCAGGACAAGGCAAGCTGTGTCTCCAAACCATGTATATTAATCACACTCTTTAGCTGGTTGACCTAACATCTTGTCTTTTTGCAGAGGAGGAACTTCACACTAGCATTCCAGGCTGCAGAGAGTGTGGGGATCAAATGCACTTTGGTAAGATTTATCACCTATAAATCCCTAGCAGCTAATGTAAATCAGTCAGTTTTAGGTACAGTACAGACCAAAAGTTTGGACACACCTCATTCATTCAATGAGTTTTCTTTATTTTCATGACTATGAAAAGGCAAGAAATCCCACTTATTAACCCTGACAGGGCACACCTGTGAAGTGAA